>PVJI01001884.1:0-162106 GCA_004026765.1 Micronycteris hirsuta
GTCACCCGATTGCTGTGTCCTGTGACTTTGGGCAATATATCGAACCTCTTCACACCCTAGAGTTCCAGTCTACGCAATGGAGATGGTGGTAATAGCATTCACCTCCTGGACTTGTTGTGAAGACTGAGAGAGTTAACATATATAATAAGGCATTTACTGGCACATAGTAAATGTTCAATAAGCATTGGCCATTCTCGTCACTGTCTGGCCCTTTTGGCTTCTGGACCACCGGACAGCAGACCTCATGGCCCACCAACAAGTCAGCTCTCAGAGCTGCCCTGCAGGGCTTGCATCCGTCCACCAGAGGGACGAGGGAGCAGCTGTCCAGGGCCCTGCACCCCCCTCATGCCCCCTCCGGGCCCAGTCCAGACTTTCCGCCACTCAAAGTGATGAAAAGAATAGCGGGCCCAGCCCCCCCACACTGTGTTAAGCGCAAACAAAAATAACGCTAAAACATAAAGTGAGCACCAAGAAGTTT
Organism: Micronycteris hirsuta; assembly: GCA_004026765.1. Taxonomy (NCBI): domain Eukaryota; kingdom Metazoa; phylum Chordata; class Mammalia; order Chiroptera; family Phyllostomidae; genus Micronycteris; species Micronycteris hirsuta. Next base: position 479 of record PVJI01001884.1, read on the forward strand.
AACAACGTTCTGATTTTTTAAACGATGACAACGTTGATGCTTTGTCTCAAATACCATTTGAGTTTATTTTGGTGGCTCCATCTCGCTGGCATCTTGAACATATGCTCGGTCTGACTTGGCTGGTTCTTGCGCTGGCTCCCCATGGACCCCCACGCCAGGAGCGGGGGTCCTCAGGAAATGATAAGCAGATCCTCTGCCAAGAGCACCCCCACCTTCAGGGGGATGCAAGAAGAAAACCCCCACCCAGGGCGCTAAAAAAAACCCTCCAACAATTTGGCAGCTGTGGTTGCCAGGGAGATGATGAGGGATGCATGTGCGCTGCCTCCCGCTTGGCAGAAGCCCTGCCCCCGCCCCAGGGGGGCTTTCTCCTGGTGTCATCGTGGGGGCGAGGGGCCAGGCCAGGAAACACGAGCCCGAAGATCACATTCCCCTATTGTCACCGTTGTCCTCAGAGCAGAGGGCATGGACCAGACAATGGGCTGATGGACAATAGGGAACAGCAGATGGTCTCCCCCCACCCCCACCCCACCAGCTGGTGCCACCCAGCCTGCCAGGGCTGCTGGTGAGTTCAGGGTGGGGGCCCAGGCTCAGCTGGCTACAGACCCCAGCCTTGCACCTGCCCACTTTGGGTTTTTGGAAAGAGGTTTGAACTGGGAGTTGAGGCTCCTGAGGGATGGAAAATAAGAGGAAGAATAAATAACTGCCAACACTCACTGCGTCTAAAATAAATCTGCTCTTCATGTAAAATCCAAACTCCTGCAAGGCCCAGCACCACCGAGCCCCCGGGGCAGCTCTCTGCTGTCTCCACAGCACGCTCGGCCGCCTCTCCGGGCCAGGGCCACAGTGCCCTTCCTGAGCCTGAAACGTGGTCAGCCCCTCTGAACTCTGCACCTGTGCGTGTGCCGTGCCCCCTCCCCAGAACACCGCCTCCGCCTCTCCATCATTCAGGCCCCACCTTAAGTACCGTCTCATCGGACAGACTCTCTGATCACCCCCGCCTATGTAGATGAGAACTGGCTTCTTCAAATAGCACTGGTCACAATTTGTAAGTATTGATTTTGTTTCCAAATTTATAACGTCTCCCCCACCGTCTGTAAGCTCCGAGAGCTCAGAGACTGTTTATCTCGTTCTCTGCTGTGTCCCCGCACCAAGAGCAGTGCCTGGCATATGGTAGGCACTAAATCAATGTTCCTGGAATTCATCATTCTCCGGGCACTCAATCCTCCCGATCTACCCCACAAGGTTGTTTTTGTCCCCATTTTACGGAAGGAAACGTGAAGGCTCAGAGAGGGGAGGAATTAGTCAAGACAAGGCTAGAATGCAGGGCTCACCCAACTCCAAAAATCCCTGCGCCCCACTCCACTGCCCCTCCCAGCTCTACCAGCACCAAATCCCTCTGGGGGGAGTGTATGTCCCTTCTTTCTGGGCCTCTGTTTGCTCTATCTATAAAATGACTACCCAGAGCTTAACACCCCTGAAGGTTCTCGTTACTCTGATATCCTGAGATCTTCACAGAGATAAGTAGCCCGCCCCAGCCCTCCCTCCACCACCCACCAGCCCACCCTCTTGAATTCAGTCTCACTAGCACCTGGGTTTGGGGGCCGGGATCCTGGGCTGAAGAACTGGCAGGGATGGGAGGAACCGGACCTCTCACGCGCTGCTGGTGAAAACGCAAACCTGAGAGCCGCTTTGCAAACCGCTCGACATCCACTTATCACATGACCCAGCAATTTCACTCAAGAGAAAGGAAAACCCGTGTCCACACAAAGACCCGTATGCGCTTGTTCAGAGAGGCTTTATTTGTAATAGCCCGAACCTGGAAACAACCCAGATGTCCATCAGCTGGTGAACGGACAAAATGCGATACCCCCCGTAGGATAGAATACTCTTCAGCAATGCGAAGGAATGAACCACTGACAGAGCAGCGACATGGATGAGGCCCAAAATAACTGCTGAGCGGAAGAAGCCAGGCACAGAAGACATGCCACATGATGCCGTCTCTGTGAAATTCTACAAGGAGCAGAACTCGGTGACGAGACGGATCAGTGGTCACCTGGGCCAGGGGCGGGGGGAGGGGCATGGGGGTGATGAAAACATCCTAGATCACGACTATGGTCACGGTAGCGCAACTGGATACAGTCGTCGCAGTTCATCAGATCGTACACTTGAAATTGGCCCATTTCCTTGCATCTAAATCACACTAATGGCAGGACCAGACAGGGGAAGGAGGCTCCCGGGCTGGAGAGCCAGCTTCGCCCCTCCTTCCCTGGGGCGGACACCCCCTTGCTTTGCGTCTCCTTGAGGAAGAGCCTGGGCCTCCTGGACCCGGTGACTAAAGCCCAGCTGGGAGCAGCTGCCCCCCACCCAACCCCTCACAAGGGCTGTTCCTGGCGCCCCACCCAACAACCACCACGCAGCAGGCCCTGGCCCTGGCCCTGGATGGAGCTTGGAGCTCCCACCGTCCCTGCTCTCCTGTCCCCTTCCTGTAGTGGCCCTACTCACCTGCTCCTGGGCAGAACCACACACTGGACCAGAGCCACAGGCAGCATTACGGCCCCACCCCAGGGCCAGGGAGAGCCTCCTCAGGACCGCCTGACATCACTCGTGGCCACCTTGTCCCTTAGTCAGAACACTCCCTCCTCGTGGACAGAACAGCCTGTCTCTGCCCAAGGTGGCACCGACCCGTAGGATAGCTCCAGCCCAGGGAACAGGAGAGCCCCCAACACAGAGGTCTCCAAACCCACATTCACCCCTCCCTGCCTCCACACCAGCACACCCTCTTCCCTGCAGGGTGGTCGGGGGGTGGGTACTGGGCCCACCCCGAACGTTTGCTGAGCCCAGGGCGAGCATACAAATGAAGGTGTGTGTCAGGAGCGTCCCCCACCCCTTCTCTCCCCAACGCCGATTCCACCCCACTCCGCAGGGGGACTCACATGCACAGGTGGGACAGCTCTTTGGCCATCCCTTGAACTTAGGGACACTCACACTGGAAGTGTGGTCCAGACGCATGCGGCTGACCCAGGGAAGAGGTCCATGCCAGCCCTGGAAGCAAGCCTGGCCTAGGTCCGAACGTATAATCTAGAAGGGGACACGTGGCTTCCGGGAGGACACGTCCCCTTGGCCTTGCACACTCACTGCCCTGAGCGGATGGGCCTGGCCAGAGGAAGGCCAGGTCAGGCCCTTCAAAGGCGCAGGGTGGGGGCTACAGTTACCCGGGTCTAAGGGCCGAGGGCAGTCGTGGGAGGTGGCGACTCTGGAGCTGGCCCGGGAGAGGTTTCCAATGCCAGGCTAAAGAGCTTAGCCTGTGCTTCCGACGGAAATAAAATCTGCTGATGAGGTTGGGGATACAGGAGAGCTGAGACCAGATTTGGATTTTGGCAAGATTCACGTAACACACATCCATTACTATCATCCGCAGTGTGCCGGGGCCTGGGCCAGGAGCTGTGGATATGAGCGCGACCCCAACGTGACTGCGAAGGAGCGGCCATTAGCGACAGGGTCAGGGAAGGGGGCTTGGTGGGAGAAGAGAAGGGGAACACCTCTGAGTGGGCGTCTGCTCTGTGCCGGGCTCAGTACTGGGCATTTTGTAGAAATGACCTTGATTAATCCTCCCCATAACCTACGAGGGAGATACCACTCCCCCAGTTTACAGATGAGAGAATTGAGGCTCCGTGAGGCAAAGGGAGTTGCTCGGGTTTACAGACTCAGAAAGGGTTTGAGCTCGGTCTGAAACTGGGCCCGACTTCGAACGTGGGGGTCTTCCCGCTTCCACAGAGAATGGGGCTGTACCCCTGCCTGCGGTGTAAGTGCAAGTGAGAAGGAGGTACTGGTCCCCAGGAAAGGAGGCTGACTGTCCCTGCGGACCCGGGAGCCCCCACCACCAGCCAGCTAGAGCATGCCCCACTGGTCCGCCTCAGAAAGAAGTAAAAACTGCAAAGCAATTGATTCCAGTGGGAACAGCCTCCCAGTTCTCCACGATTTCATCACTCTTGCCTTCCTCCTGCGCTTTCCCAGGTGGATTGCCATCACCCTCTCAGGAAAGCTAGAAGCGGGGCGGGAGGGGGAAGCAGTTGTTTCTCTCCAGAAAGCTTGGTTCTTTGTATTCTTTGGGAGGATTGGATTGGAGCCAGCCAGGCAACACCCAGGGAGCCAGCCAGGGAACAGGGAGGTTCCCTGGCATTTCCTCACGTGCAGACACTGGCCAAGGCATCGGAGAACCTGCCCCCAACTCTACAACTCATGGGTGTGTGTCTGAGCGCATGTCTCCGTGTGTCTTTGTGTGTCTCCGTACCCATGTGCCTGTGTCTGGGCGTGTATCTGTGTGCACAGGAGCATGTCTGTGGCTATGTGTGTGTATGTGTTCCCGTGTGTGCCTGGCTCATGGTTGGGCAAATGCTGTGGGCCAGACCTGGCTCCAGTCCTGCCCATACAGCTCCCTGGCCGTGGGATCCCCCGTCAAGTTGCCTAATTCCTCGAGTCTCCTTCCGGCCCCTGTGACATGGGGAGAGCGGTCATCTTGTCAACTTCGCTGTGAGGACTGGTTGATGGTGTGCTTTGTGCGCCATCCCAGACACAAACTGAGCCTTCACTGCGCGAGGCTTTCCCACGAGGGCCTTTCTCTCCTGCGTCCTTCTGATGCCACTTGCATTCATTCTCCCAACAACTATTTGTCAAATCCCCATTATGTGCTAAATACTCCAGCTTTAGGCAAAAAAAAAAAACTGCCCTTTCTCTGAGGTTAGAGAAGAGGAATAGGGACCAGACGTGAACAGTCCGGGTTTCAGTGCTCGTTCTTTCTTTCTTTCTTTCTTTCTTTCTTTCTTTCTTTCTTTCTTTCTTTCTTTCTTTCTTTCTTTCTTTCTTTCAGTGTGTATCTGTTCTCTTCTAGCTGTGTGACCTCAGGCAAGTCATTATCCTAAGTCCCCACTTCCGAATCTGTGAACCGGATGTGGAAACAATGCCTGCAGCCTGCCTGGTGTGGGCCTTGGAGGCTGAATTAGAAACATAGCATATGGCCCTGGCTGGTGCAGCTCAGTGGATTGAGCGCAGGCTGCAAACCAAAGGGTCACCGGTTTGGTTCCCAGTCATGGCACATGCCTGAGTTGCAAGGCCAGGTCCCCAGTGAGGGCCACGTGACAGGCAACCACACATTGATGTTTCTCTCCCTCTCTTTCTCCCTCCCTTCCCTTCTGTCTAAAAATAAATAAAATCTTTAAAAAAAAGAAACATAGCATAGGAAAGGCCTTCTCTTACACACAAAGAGCAGTTATCAGGAGTGTGAGGAGTTAGGGCACAAAGCTATGGAACTAGGAGGAAGCCTGGGGCTGTAAGTGATACACTCAGGGGTAGTTTGCAGGTGCCCAGCTGAACCACATCGCCCCTCTGGTGGGAATTTGGTACAAGGACTTCAGTCTACCAGGCTCTTCCTGACTCGGTGCCCACTCTGGCCCAGGCGGCTCTGCCTTCTCTGGGCCTCTGTGTTCTTCCTTCCAAGGAACATTCTCTCCTTGGGCTGCTTGGGTTGCTCCCAGCTCTCAGAGCTTTTTCATTAGCCTCTGGCCAACTTACGCTCCAGAGAGCACCAGCGGGCTCTGACACCGGCATGCGGTTCCCCAAACTCGCACCTCCAAGCCACTGTCCCCCACCTGTCTCTCTCAGGGGTAACCAACCACACCTCCTCCCCAGACACTCTAAGAAACTGGGTTGCCCATGCTCACCTTTGAAAATGTTTTAGGTTTACCAGTTGCCCTGGCCTAGAATACTTCCTACCCCCTCCCTAGGCCACACGCACACACTCCTACACACAAATCTGGCAAAACAGACGCCGTTCAAGATATACCCCAGCTCCGCCTCTAACAATTGCACATCTGGTAAGCTGCTTCACCTCTATGCCTTTATCGGCAAAATGGGGAGAATAATAGTGCCTACCTCATAGAGTTCATGTGAGGATTCAATTAGTATGTGTAAAGTGCTTAGAATAATGCCTGGCACATGATGTATGCTCAATAAACGTTAGTTTATTACTCCATCCTCCAGTGTGTAAGTCAAGAAGCTTCCCCTGGCCGGCTGATTCCTTCCTCTGAGCTATAGCCGACGCTTTTGCAGGTACTGACTTTGTCCTAATGTCATCCGTTTTGCAGGCCTTCACTAAGTTCCCACAGAGATAAATCAAGCAGAGTGCTGGCCCCGGGGAGCTCCGGCCCAACGGGAAGGACAGGAGGCAGATTTCCAAAATCCGAGATGAGGAGTGCAGGGTTGGAGACGGCGTGGGAGCTAGAGAAGCCCAGGGGTCGGCTAGGTTTGGTCAAGAAGGCTTCCAAGGAGAACTAACTGAACGGAGTCTTTAAGGATGAATAAATGTTTGTTGGGCCAGGCAAGGGAATAGGGGCTCCTGGGACAGAGAGAAGAAAAGGCCAGACCACTTTCAGGAGCTGCAGGTCATTCAGAGTGGCCGGGGCAGAAAGGGGTGTGGCAAGGGGCTAGTGATGTGCCCGGAGGTACAGGTCACAAAAGGCGTTCAACGCCCTGTTGAAAAGCTAGCACTTCTAAGGGCGACCTGGTATCCTGGCTGGGAGCCTAGAAAACAAAAGGGACAATACTGGAAAAACTGATGAAATCTGTCATTTTGCTAATAGTGCTGAACTCATGCTAATTTCTTGGTTTTAAGAAGCCTGTCAGGGTTCTGTGAGATCTTACCTCTCTGTGAGGTGAAGGGCAGATGGGAACCCTCTGTCATGCCTTTGCAACACTTCTATGAAGCTAAAATTATTTCAAGCTTTAAAAATAAAAAATTTAGGCTAGGACTTTATCTTCAGAGTAAAGGGAAAGCCACCGAAGGGTTTATAGCCATGGATAACCAAGCGAAAGTTGTGCTACAGAGATTTCTCTGGCTAAAGTAAGAGATTGGAGTGAGTAAGCCTGGACCCAGAGAGAGAATCCCCCCAAATCCAGTAGGCTGTGGGGATGGCGAGAAGGGAGCAGAGTTGAGAGCTCAGCAGAGGGCAGAGTTTAAGGAATTTGCTTTTGATTGGATGAGAAGGTAAAGGGGAGGGCTGGACCAAGGACCTACTTGAGTTCCTGGACTGAGCAATGAGCTCGCCAGGATTCGTTGATTGCGAGTAACAGAAACACAATCAAACCATACAGGAAAAGGGCAGATGTATTACCCACCCACTCACTCCTACCCTGAAAACAAACGGAGGGAAATGAAGGGGTGAAACCAACTACAGGAGCAACTGGGACCTGGGCATCAGGCTCTTTCAGAATGCCCTCTTCCCGTTGGTGTCTTGGTGTCATTCCCTATCCAACAACAAAGAGCTCAGGACTCATATCTTTAATGCCTTGTGACCATTAGTAAAAGACATTTTTCCTATCAGCTCTGGTTAGAAATATCCCAAGGAAGAGCTCTGATTGGTCAGGCTTGGTCAGGTGTCCATCTCTGCACCCGGCACCGTGGCCTGAGGCCTGGAGGACAACGATTGGCCTAATTTGGATGTTACCCACTCTAGCTGCCCCTTGGCCAGGAGGCGGAGTGCTGATGGGCTGGTCCCATTAGACCTAGACTGGAAGAGGAACAATCATGTCAAGAAAAGAAGTACTGTTACCTAAAGAAACCTAGACTAGACAGGCAAAAGGTTGGATGGCGGTGTCCTTTCCAGGGACAGAGAAGGACAAGGGAAAAGCAGGCAGAAGGAGGTAAAGCAGAAAGGAAGTGGGTTTAGTTCTGGGAGATTTTAGGTGCCTGGAGGGCGTCAGGTGGAGAAGCCCCACAGGCTCAGGAGTCCTCTATGGACTCCACTTGGCTTCTTGTGAACTTGAAAGTAAGGCTTCCTTTCCCCAAAGCCCCAAGGGTTTCTGGGGCCTGATGCTTCAGCACTGAGTGGTCCTCTGGGTCCTGCTGGTCACACTGACTCACCACAGCCCACTCACAGCAGAGCAGCACACCTCCCACTGCTCGGATGCTCCCCAGGGGAGGGGCTGGGAGAGGAGGGCGTTGGGCTTCCTGTGGAGAATGTTGCCTTCCTCCTGACCCCAGACCCGCCTGGAAGGAGTGCCCTCTCTCTGAAGCCTTTTCTCACTCTCTCCCCAGCGGTTAAGACAAGAAACCGTGGTCCTTATTAGGAGAGAACAGGAGACAGGGTGGGGAGACAGTCAGAGCCTGGAGAAGCTGCAGACCGGGGGTGGGAAAGATTGGAGTGTTGTGAGCAGGGTGTACAAGTCAGCTTCACTCATTCTCCCAGAGGTGTTTCCAACCTCGGCAAAGCAGCACAGCATGGGCTCTGCAGTCAGATGCCCAGCTTGACAGCTTACTTCTGCCGTCTACCCACCATGTGACTTTGGGCAAGTTTCCCAAACTCTCTGCATGTTGGTTTCCTCATCTGAAATATGATGATCATAATCCCGCTTCCTGGAGTCTTTGGTAGATTTTAGTTTTATTTCCTCGATTAGTGAAGGTATGTGCCTTAGCACCATGCTTGGAACAAAATGAGCACTGGGTAAAGGATAACTGCTTGCAGTTCATCTTGTTTGGCTTCATTTGTTTAACTTCCTTGATTTTGAAAAACAGGATGGATTGTTGTGTGAATACATGGATGATGGATGGATGGATGGATGCGTCATGGGCGGATCATGAATGGTTGGATGGATGTTTGGTTAATGGATGGATGGATAGGTGGTTGAATAAATAAATAGGTGGTTGAATGGATGGATGGATGGATGGGTGGATGGGTGGGTGGATGGATCATGGGCAGATCATGGATAGTTGGATGGATGTTTGGTTGTTGGATGGATGGAGAGGTGGCTGAATAAATAAATAGGTGGTTGAATGGATAGGTGGATGGAGGGATGGATGGATGGTTGGATGGATGTTTGGTTGATGGATGGATGGAGAGGTGGTTGGATGAGATACTGAGATGTATAATATATCATCCCTGTCCTCCCTGAACTCGTAATTCCGTGGAACACAAAGACACAGAAATAGATTATCACAACCAGGAGGAGCACAGGATCCAGCCAGGGGAACAGCTAAGGGGCAGGGAGTCAGTTCGCCTGTCCAAAGAGGAGAGAGAATGAAAGTAGTTCCCGCCCTCGGGGGACTCATAATCTAATGAAATAATTAGCCACTTCAGACTCTTTCTGAAACCAGGTACAAATAAGTCTGTAAACAGAACACTTAAGTAAACAAGGTGCTCTTTAAGAAGCAGTGAGCTCAGATGTGTAAGTCCGGGTTCAAAGCATCCTTCTCTCCTCGGAACAACCTCAGTTAATTCCCCAGATTTGCCAGAATACACACATTTCTTTGTCCCCGCTGCTCAGCCTCACTTCCTCCCTGAGTCACCTGATCCACCAGGATAGGAAAATAAATTCGTGAAGCCACTGTCACTGTGCTCACCCGCAGCTGTGTGTCCCAAGGTGAAACAGGACCAATCGTGTCCCCAAACAGGGACCCGATGTCCACCAGCGTTGGCCTTCCCATTAGGCGGTTAGGTTTTAGTCTTCAGTGGGATGAAATGGCATGAAATTTGAAAAATACCAAAAAGTGAGTAATGGAATGAGGCCCAGACTCGGCCCTGACCCTGATGCTGCCACCGGTCCTTGCACCCCCTGGGGGCTGGGTGTCTCTGGCCTTGGGGCACTAGCTGTCAAACAGAGGGACTCCCCCAGTGATTTCTAAGCCGGTTCTTATATTTATCAACAGACACCGTTTTATCTGTAGTTCAAAAATGAAGCAATTTCAGGAGTTTTCGAAGATCAAACGGCTTGAGGCACAGTTGCGTCTGGCCCCTGAGCCCCCATTCACCGTTGGACTGGGAAGGGGACCCGTCACCCAGCCTCACAGCTGTGCTGTGGGGTTCACGTGTGACCGCGTCTGTGAGGGCGCTGACAGACTGCAGAGCTCCTCACCAGTGATCAGGGACGGCCTTCTGGATGTTCAGAGGGTGCGGGCCACCCACATGAGGAGAGCTCCGTCACGCTAGCTCTGAAGGGCCCTTAGAGGCCCACCGCCCATCTCTGGCTGGGGAACCAAGACCTGGAGGAGTGCAGGAGCGCTTCCTGATTCCCGGGGTCCGGGGTTACTGGGACTAGAGCCAGGTCCCCTCAAGACCAGGACACTGCTCAGACTCTCATCACAGGTCCTGGCCAGGCCAGAGCCTCAGTCCTCCAGGGTGGGATCTCAGGGTTAGGCGAAATCTGATTCCAAATCTCTTCTGCCCGCAGTTCCTCCAGCAGCACCGACCGCGTACGGGGCGGCGCACCGGCAAAGACACCCACCCTGGTGGCGGTAACAATGGTGTGACTTCGGCAGCTGGAGAGTGGGTGGCCGAGGGAGGTGTTGTTTTCCTCTGCTCGGTGCTGGCGTGCAGGGGAGGCTCACGAAGGCTGCTGCTGCTGCTACTATAGCCAGATGGGGAGGCAGGAGGGGACGTGGGGGTCTCCGAGAAAATGGCAGTGGCCCAGAGTCATCCTGAGCTCAACCCTCGGGGCAGGGAAGGGTGTTAACTACTTACCGCCCTTTTCTGACTGCCTGGGGTGAGCCAGGCTGCAGAGCGTGGTTACAGGCTGGGTTGCGGAGTCGGGTGTTACGTGTTCAAGTCCAGGTCCTCCCATTTGCTATCCTGTGTGGCTGCAAGCAGGGAGCTAATCTCTTTATCCCAGTTCCCTTGTGTGTCAAAGCGGTTCAATCATGGTATCTCCCTCAAAGGGCTGCGGGAGGACGGCATGAGATAGTGTGGGCAAAGGGCTGTCCTCGGGCAGACTTCTGATAAACAGGCTCAAAGATGGAGATTTGGATGCGGGAGGTTCATCAGGGGGCTCTTGGGAAAGCACCTGGGAGGGGTGCAGGCAGCAGGATTGGGCAGAAGGAGAAGCTGACCTGCTCAGAAGTTGCCGGAGTCTGGACTCTGGGGCGGGACCGCCCTTCCAGTTCTCCCACACCGAGGCCAGGGGGCTGTGCCTCAGAAGGGGTGTGACCTGGACAATTCCCAATCCAAGGGAGCACTCAGCAGTGAGTTCTCAGCAGGCAACGCACCTGGCTGGCAGATGAGTGCCTCAGTCCTGAAGGGGGGACCTCAGCAGCGCAGTGAAAAGGTTTAGGACTCCGTGCATATTAGCTGTGAATGTCATGACCATCACATCACCGCCATCACCACCACCCCCCTCATCATCGTGGTCATTGCCGTCACCGCTATCCCCATCAATGTCATCATCACCACCACCATTGTCTTCACCTTGTTCAACCCTCATAACCACTCTGGGAAGTGGATGCTATTAATGCCATTTTATAAATAAGAAAGCTGAGGCTCAGAGAAGCTAACTGACTTACCCAAGGATGCACAGCTAGTGCATAACAGAACCGATATTGGGAAACCAGATGTGTCTATGCTCATTCCAACACTCGTGCCTCTTCACTCCACGGTGACAGTCCATCCACCCCAGTCACTCTTCCTGCCAGAGCTGGACAGATGGCCACTCAACTACCCCATGAATGGAAGTTCTCTCTCACTAGGGCAGCCAGATCCAGCATGAGGCTCCATGGTGGAGCTAAAGTCTGCCTCTCCAAAGCTCTTACCCATTGAAGCTCTAGATCCATGGTAAAGATCTGTAGTTCCCCCACACGTGTTTCAGCCACAACCACCCACCCCCAGGGTGAGAGAAGAGGAGAGTACCAGGGGCAGGGCCAAAAGCCCTGAGCCTCAAAGAGACACCCACAGTCCTGAGATGCTCTTGGCCAGACGCCGTCCTGGAGAGATGCTGCTCCAAGCCTTCCATGGCCCCCGTGGCCCCTGGAGGGGATCTGAGCCCCTCCCTGCCCCACCCTCCTCACCCAGGGCTTCCATCCCATCACACTGGGGTGCTGCACTCTCCCCACGCACCCTGCTTGTTCTCACCTTCACATAGATCCCTCCTTCTTCCTGGTGCTCCCCTTCCTGTCTCATCTTCTGGCTTCCCTGTCTTCAGTTTTTGGGTCCCAGTTTAGATGTCAGCTTCCCTGGGAAGCCTTCTCGGACCTCCAAAGTCCAGGTCAGGGCCCTTTCCTCAGTGACCCCCAAACCCTGTGCTGGCCCTTCCCCCACCACTTGGGAGCCTTGTGAGGTCAGGGACTGGGTCTTGTTCATTAAACCCAACACAACAGCAGGCATACAGCCTGTGACAAATCATGAATGAATGAATGATGGGGGAAAAGTCACTTGGTGTGATCTACCCCAGCCCTATAGAAATGGCCCCCCAAAAAGGAGAGCCTTTGCCCCAAAGTCTTCATACTGCAATGTGTCCCTCATCCCTCCCCGCTGCCCCGTGCCACTCCCCCACTTGGACATATGGGGAACCTCCCACAACCCAATTCCGTGAGAACCACACTGGCTCCCAGACAGGCATGTGGAAATTGTCTAAAACCATAGCCACTGAAGTCTTCGTTGAAACAAAGTTTGTTGAAACCGGATGAGAAAACTGAGACCCAAGGAGGGTACGTGAGCTACTCAAGATCACACAGCAAGCTTGTAGTCAGGCCCCGCCCCAAACCCCAGCAAACCCAACCGGCTCTTTTTCACAGCTGTGCTGGACCGGCAACCCCAGTGTCCCCTCTCGCTGGGGACAGTGAGAGGAGAGCACATCCCTTCTCCCTGTCCCTGCCATCGAAAGGACACTAGGAAGTTCTCCGGAGCCTGCAGGTCCCTCGCCCTCCCCTCCCCTCCCCTCCCCTCCCTTCTCCCCCTTCCTCCTCTCGCCCCACCTCACTTCCAGCTGCCAAGCTCTGCAGGGGCCATGAGCAAGCACGGGAGGTTGGCACCAGGGAGGCTGCAGGTTGCAAATAAACTCTAATCAAACACCGACTCATTCCATCTTCTCCCTCCGCTCGGAGGGCAGCGTTTTTTCCGGGTATTACTCATATGTTCAGAGAGAAATCTTCTGAGGTTTCTCAGAGCCGGAGGGGAACTTGCAGGGTTGGGAGGATAAAAATCTTTTCCTTTTTTCCCCCAGGCTGGTTCTTGCTTTGATTATTGTCTTTCTTTGCCTCTCATTAGGGCAGGACTTTAAGGAAATAGATTTCATCTGGCCTTTCTCTCGCCAACTTAAAGGCACAGGATGCTGGGGAGTGGGGGAAATGGAGGAGGTCAGCCCTGTATTTTGGGTGGAAGGAAACAGGAGAGGATCCAGGGAAAGGGTTGTCATAGCCATTGAGGACAGAGGCCACTAGCAAGGAAGCCACTAGGTAAAGTATCCCCTTTCTAGAAGCAAGGACCGAAGGAGCTCAGGACAATCACTAGTGTTCTTGAGGACCTTAACGCCTCTCTATCATTCATCACAAACCCACCTCGATCCTGCCTGTACCCACAGAATAGACCCAGAATGCAGACACCTGGCTCTTCTCGCCGCCAGCACCCTCTTCTGGCTGCCATCCTCTCCGCTTTCGACCGCCGCCCCTGCCCCTCAGAGTCCCTCATCCAACCGGCAGCACAAGTGAGCTTTCACTGGCTTACACCGTGCCACGGCCCTGCCCTGCTGAGACCAGAATCAAATCCAGCCGTGGCCTGCGAGGCTCCCTGCTGGCTCCGGCTCCTGTGCCCGTCAGACCTGTCACGGCCCCTCCCCCACCTCCAGGCCTCCACCCCCTGCCCTGCCCCTGTCCCTGGAATATGCCGAGCTCTTCCCCAGGTATTGCCACAAATGCCGCTTCCTCAGAGGAGATACCCATGCACCAGAACTAAACAGCACCCCACCCCCGTCTCTCTACCATATTATCTCACTTTGTCTCTGGGAGACCTTTGCATGGTGTCAGTGCCCCCAACAGCAGGCAGTTAACTGAGCTGAAATGACCTCTCCCAAAATTCCCTCCCCCGGATGGTGCTGGGGTGGCGCGAGATTTGGAAGGTGAGAGGGAGCTGCAGCAGCTGTGTGTGTGTGTGTGCGTGTGTGTGTACTGTGCTCTGAAGGTCGGGCCCGGGTGCACCCTCGTCTCCTATCTGCTGCCCCCTTGCTGGCAAGAGACAGCACCTGGACCTGCAGCTCCTCCAGCTCCACCTGCCCTGCCCTTCAACTTCCCCGAGTCCTGGACCAAGTGTGTGCACAGGTCTATGGTGAAGGGCGCCAGCTGGTCCAGCAGGTCACTCAGGCCACTGAGGTTGGAGGCAGGGAGGGACAGATGCAGGTTCCAGCGCCCTTGCCCTCGCCCACCTCCACCTTTCGTTCAGAGTTCCCACCCTTGAGCACAGTCTAACCCCCGTAATAAAGCCTATTCTGTGCCATTCCTAGTGACGCTGCTTCTCGGACTGAAGCCCGATGGATATGAGCTCTACTTTAGCCCTCGGAAGACAGCTTAGTTATAACGTGCTCCTTCGCTGTCTCACCACACTGGAGGGGAAGATCCTTGAAGGCAAAGATCCTGTCCACCTTCCGCAGCCGATTCCCCAGCGCGGAGAACGGAACCAGCGCACAGCAGGTGCTCCGCGGTTGCCAAGAGGTGGAAGGACTCGGTGAATAAGAACACAACGCACACATGAAAAGATGACCGGCCGGCAAACTCCAAGTACACACCTAGGTCATACACAGCACCAAGGAGACCTTCCTCTTTTTCTTCTAACTGCATCCTAACCGAAGTTGTCCCAAGAGCACCCCTCCCTCTCACTGCCCGCCTCCTCGAAGGGTGACCAAGTTCCCCACCTCCCCATCCACCTCTTCTAACCCCCAGCCCCCTCTGTTCTGGTTCTTGCCTCAAGGTCACAAAGGTGGCCATACCCAGGCTCGCCGATGCCCAGATGACCACCAGGCCCTGGATCTCCTCACCACTACGAGCCACCACCCTCCCTTCAAGCGCTCATCCTGTCTGGCTCTGCTCCTATTGCTCAGACCATGCCTCCTCCGGCCTCCCAGTCTTTCCGTGGACTGTTCCCAGGGTTCCCTCCTCCGGCCCCTCCTCAGCCCTCTTCTCTCTCTCTATCCCCCAGCTCCTTGCCCCCAGCCCAGGCAGTAACCCCCACCCCCATCATGTCACCCATTGTCTTCAAGACCGTAATCTCAAACCTGTACCTCCCAGCTGCAACAACTCTTCTGATCCCTCCATTGCCGATGGTCTACAAGAGTTGGGACATTTTGACACAGTATTCGGACCCAGAAGCAACAAAGTGGGTGTGTCCAATTGTAAGTTTATGCTTTTTATGATCAAGGGCCATTCCCAACCCACATCTCTGACCGTAAGCCCATTGAGTCTTGTGAACAGACCCTTGGGAAGGTGGGGGGAGGCGGGGGAGGTGCCTCGGTCCACTCATCAGATACATTCAAGCTCAGTACCAGTCACCCACGACACCCTGTTTCACGCGCAGGGCTCAGCGTGTGGTGGGACTTAATAAACCTGTGTTGAAATGAATAAGGATTGGTGCCTAGAAGGGGGACAAGTGTTGATTCAACACCAAGGAGGGGGGTTGGAGTACTTAGTCGGAGTCCAAAGCCTTCCTTCAGGCAAAGAACACAGAGATCCATGAGTGGATGAGAAGAATCCGCAAGAGAGAAAGCAAGGCAGGGTCCCCCGCAATGGTGACTAAGACCCTGGGGGACATCGGCATGGGTGAAATCTTCATCTCCAGCTTATAAGACTTCCTGCAAAGCCCTGTATAATTCGACCCAGGAAAGGGCTATCAAATGCTAACCCGTCTTAGCCATCCTGTTGACACGCCCCTGGACACCACATCACAGCCCGCCCAGAGCTGCCACCCCAGGGACCCCAGCCCACTCCGAATGCTCCCTGCGTCTCCAGCCGCCTGGGCCTCTGCATCTGCAGGGGGACCATCTGTTGAGCACTTAAAGCTCCTGGAATAACTCTTGCACTAACATGGTGCTTGGCAGTTTGCTATGACCCTTTGCACATCATCCAGGTAGGTATTATTGTCTCCATTTACGGGTAAGGGAACTGAGGCTCAGAGAGGTCAAATGACTTACCCAAGAGCTGGCAAGAGGCGTGATGGGATGTGAACCCAGGCCGGTCTGACTGGGACCTTAGCATCCCCACTCCAATGAGATGTCTTTCAAAGAAAGGTGAAATCTAGACCCGGTGGATGTTCACAGTAAAAGTACACGTGAGATGTTGGATAATGTAGTCAATGTACACATTCAGTGTCAGAATACATAATTGCACACAACTGGTGCTGAATAATACACAGGCAATGTCCACAGTAGGTGGTTTCATAGCGCGCAGTAAAGGCACCTACTAGACACCCGATGATGACAACAAATGTTACCAGGGACGATGTTAACACACAGCTGGATTGTCAATCCAATTAGTCATCATCTAGCAAGAAGCCTGGCTCTGGGGACAGGTACTTCTCACAGGTAGTGGGTAGGGATGGAGGAGTCAGGGGAGAGTGGAGAACTGAGCCAGGAAAGGCTGCAGAGTAGAGGGTACGGGCCAGGGCTGGGAGGGTCAGGGTGCCGGGGGCAAAAAGGCATGCCAGGGATGAGGCCAAGGTCCGCAGGCCAGCTTTGCCAAGGGCTCTGTTTGGCTGAGGCCCCACCACAGGTCCAAAGAATCCCAGACATGATGGTAAGGGTGATCCTGGCTCCCGATGTGCAGCCTCCTCAGAGGCTCCAGGTGGGTGTCAGATCCCTCCTCTCTGCACCCACAGAACCCTGAACTTGCCTGCCACCTCAGTGTCTGGTCAGCTGTCTGCCTCCCAGGTCACAGAATGACTTCAAACCAGGCAGCCTGACCCCAGGATCTGATGGATGGGTGGATGGACAGGTGGATGGGTGGATGGGAGGGTGGGTGGATGGGTGGGTGGGTGCGTGGGTGGGTGCGTGGGTGGGTGGACGGGTGAGTGGGTGGACGGGAGGATGGGTGGACGGGAGGGTGGGTGCATGGGTGGGTGCGTGGGACAACAGGATGACGGGGAGATGAGAGGTGGTGAGGTGTCACAATGATGGTTATTATGGTCATTGAAACCCGTATTCCAGGGAGGATTAGCAGAAAAATCAAAGTCTATCATAGGCCCTCCAAGCCCCGCAATAAGGGACCACCATCCCAAAAGCCCAGATCATGCGTTCTCAGCATCTCCGCCTAAAGGTGAAATCCCTCCTTTAGCACCCCATCTTCTCACCAGGACACAGGGCCGTGCCCAGGATGGAGTCGTGCGTACAGGCGGAACCTAACAAAATTTCAATTGAGCACCTCCCGTGTGCCCAGCACAGTCGTTTGCTGACCAGCTGGCCGGCCGGCTGGCTTCCTCTGGCAGGCCGCCGGCTGGCCAGCCGACTGACAGAACCCCTATCCGCTTACACAGCAGTTGGCATTTCCTTCCCTGTAAATGCCCTTGTCTCGCTGGATAGAGGGAGAGCGTGAGATGACAGCGGGTCAGAATGATTTAGCTTCATCTCGGCTGCGTCCTGCCCGGGGAATTCTCGGTGTCATCAGGTGGTGGCCGTTTATGGTTGTGGGTATTTACACAGCTCCGCTATATGTTTCGATAGGCATCGTATAAAAGGATAAACAAGCAGATGAGAGGCGAAAGGGACAGACCGATCTGTCCTGGAAAAGACTGCTCGGGAGCTGCTGACAAAGGCAAAGGCAAAACACTGGTGTGCGTGTGCTCTCGGGTGTCCCAGGGCTCGCTGACGGAGCCAGCTCCCCGCAGCCACTCCTCGAGTCCAAAGGGCCAGTGTTCCTGAGTGTGTCCCCCACTATTGTGGCTTGGGGACAAAGTTTATTCTCTCCTCATAATAAAAATAATACGTCTCCATTGTAAAGTATTTAGAGAATTCAGGGAAGGAGAAAAAAAAAAGAAAGAATCATCCATTATTCCTTATCCCAAAGAAAACACCGTTGACCTTTTCTTCCATCTTTTTATTTTTTTCGCGCGCACGTGTGTGTGTGTGTGTGTGTGTGCGTTTGCCATAGCGGAGATGATAATAACAATTAATAACTAAATCTTCACACATATATTCTGGGCATTGTTCTAAGTGCTTTACAGGTATTGGTTCATTTAACCCTCCCCATCCTTATGCCTGTTTTACAAATGAGAAGACAGGCAGGGAGGGCAGCTTGCCTGAGTTCATGGGCACCAAGGGGCAGATCCGGGGTTCAGACAGTCCCGCAGCACTGCTCTCCTGTAGCAGGTCCAGTCTGTACCCTCTTTTTGCCTTGAGCATGTGACATGTGCACCCCCCACGTCAGTGCACCCACTGCTGAAGCCTCGTTTTGAATGGCTGCTAAATATTCCAAGCAGGTGCACTACAGTTTACTTAGTCATTCCCCTATTTTGCATATCTTTTTCCCGAATTTTCAGTGTTCAGTACCATCACCAGCACAGCTGCAAACAACCCTGTGTAGAAGAAAGTCCCTGCCTGTGGCTGTTTTCCTCCCAGAGACTAGGTTTACCCGCACCCACCCCATCACCCCCACACGAAGCTAGGACCGGAAAGCCATGACTCCTAGCCCCCAACTCTCCACATGCGCCTCCCACCCCAAGACAGAAAGCCTGGGATCAGAACTCTGCGGAGGCTCCCACCCCGGACCAAATATACCCATGCCTGCCTCAGGCAAGCCAGTGGGAACAGAGCACCTGTCCCCAAGGCCACCTGGGCCACACACCTAATCTCTTCCGGCCTCACTTTCTTCCTTGTAAAATGGAAACACCAACGCCAACCCCACCCACCTCAAATGGAAAGTTCTCTGTTTGCATCTGATGACGTAATTGTCATAAAAGGGCTTTGGAAACTGGAAAAGAGCTCTCCATATGCAAGAGATTGTTATTATTGCATTAATTCCATAGCATTCCCTGAGGAGCTGCTGCATGCCAGGCATTTGTGTGAAGCCCTGGGGACATGGAAACCAACAAGGAGCCCCAGCGCAGCCCAAGAAGCCAGCACAGTGTGGCGGAGGAGGACAGACCAGCAATGGCCCGTAGTGGGAGGGGCGCTTGGACAGAGAGGGAAGCATCCGGGTTGCAGGAGCCTAAGTGAGGGGCCTAATTCTGGAGGAGGTGATATGTCAGCTGGCACCTGGAGGAGAAGGAAGATTTGGCTAAACGGAAGAGGCTGAGAGGCTCAGAACCGCAAAAGTGCGGTGTAAAAAGGGTGATGTGGAAAGAGCAGCATGGCCAGGGCACAGCGGGTTTGGAGAAGTGGAGAGAGGAGTTTTGCAGGGTAGACCACACCCCCATCTGCTCTGTTACTGCCACTGACCCAGTAAGTGTTAAGGGAACAAGCGTGCCACACAACTCACTCCCAGGAAGGCGGCTTCCCCAGGCACACTTGTAGATGATGGAGCAGCATCGCCCACTTTACAGTCTAAGGACCCACAGAGATGGGTGGGTGGGGCCAGCCTCCCTAGACCAGTAAAGGGCAGTCTTCAGAGGCCTCCCCATAAGCTTCTGCCCACCCCTGACCCCCGACCTCAAATCTGGCTCCACTGCACCCCCGCCAGACTACCCCCAAGCTGGAAGTTGATGAATCTCCAGGAAGCTCAGGCAGAGAACCTACTAGGCGCTGGGTATTCTATCATTGTCATTGCCTTTAAATGCTTCCAGCAACTTTCTGAGGTCTGGATTCGTGGTTCCATTTCACAGATGAGGGTTGGAAAAGTGAAGCCCCAGGTCACTCGTGGAATGTGTGCTCCGGGTTCAGGTTAACGTGGGCATCAGAGAGGCCGAGCTGGAAGCCTCTCTGCTGGTGCCCTGGGACCTCCACCCCTCACCATCCGTGGGGTGACAGCAGTGCCTCTCCCTCTGCGCTGGCTGCCGAGGGGCCTGGCCAAGATGTGGGCCTGCGGCGCGCAGCCTGTAGACTCCACAGCAGCTCGGTGATCATCTAACACTGCTCCTGACTCTCCCCACGCGCCCTGCAAGCTCCCACTCTCCTGGGATGAGGACTGGGGTTGGGTGAAATGTGAACTGTCTCTGCATTCGCAAGTTCAATCACAGGCACGTTCTTGTGCTGCCTGGGTTCTACACTTGCTCAGAGTCCGAGATAAGAGTCCTTCCCAGCTCGGCTGGGATTCCAGGGAGACCCATAGCCCTGCTGCCTTCTGGACATCTCAGAAATGCCCAAGCCCTGGCCAGTGTGGCTCTGTTGGTTGGAACATCATCCAGTAGCCGAAAGGTTACAGGTTCAGTTCCCAGTCGGGGGACATGCCTAGGTTGTGGGTTTAATATCAGGTCTCAGAGTGTACGGGTGGCAACCAGTCAATGTTTCTCTCTCACATCAATGTTTCTCTCTCTCACTTCCTTTCTTTTTTCCTCTCTCTCTAAAAGCAACGAAATAAAAAATATCCTCGGATTAGGATAAAAAAATGCCCTACATGAGGCCCCTTTCTGCCAGTGGGAGGCACAGTTCCAGGCTCCACTGGCTCAGAGAAACTGCTGAGGGGCTTTCCAGAGGCCTCGGCCAGGGAGCAAAGGGGTGAAAGGCCCACTGTGCTCCAAACAAGACCCTGGACATACCTGTGCCCCGGCTTCTTCCCAATGACAGGAGTTTCGTGAGCCCTCTGAAGCCCATGGGGTTGGGGGTATGTATTTCCTCCTCAACAAATGCAGGGAGGGCCAAAAGCAGGTTCACAGTTGTTTGTCTGGAAAACAATACAATCATTAATAAATAATAATACAAGAATAAACTCTGGCCCTGGCTGGTGCGGCTCAGTGGTTCAGGGCCAGCCTGCGAATCAAAGGGTCACCGGTTCAATTCCCGGTCTAGGGCACACGCCTGGGTTCCGGTAAGGGTCCCCAATAGGGGGCGTGCAAGAAGCAACCACACATTGATTTTCTCTCTTCCTCCCTACCCCTCTCTGAAATAAATAAATAAATAAATAAAATCTTTTTAAAAAAGAATAAACTCTGTGTTTCGCGCAGTCACCACTGTAAACCTACTTTTGCCCCGCGCTGAATTCATTTAGACACTGTTCTAGACTCTGGAGAGGGAGCAAAAAACCAGACATGACCCTGGGAACGCTTCCATTTTCTTGTGACTCTGTTTCTCCACTTGTTAGATGGAGATCATCGTAGTCCTACCTCAGGAAGTTGTAAGAATTAAGCAAATGAATACTTGTGAAGAGCTTCGTGTGGGGCGGGGCGCCTGAGAAACGGCCCCACAAACTTTACAGCTATCGGTCTTGGCATTGCTCTGCACGGGGTTACAGGGATTGGGTAAGATCCTACATGCAGAGCAGTTAGGGTGTGGCTGCATGAAAAAAGATGACAGCTATTCAGTACGCATGAAAAAAGATGACAGCTATTTCCTCAAAGATTAGTCAATACAGTCAGCTCATTTTAGGGAGGAGGGAACTGAGGCAGGAAAGTGACTTGCCCCAGATCTCCCTCTGGTCAGTGGCGAAGGCTCTCGAACGCATTCTAACCAGGATTTCTCCACCATGGACACGTGGGGCTGGACTGTTCCGTGTTGTGGGCCCGTCCTGTGCCCCGTGGCCCGGCCCATTCAGCAGCCCCTCTGAATTCTACCCTCCAGACGCCAGTAACTCCATCCCCCTCCCACACTGTGTGGTCGCCAGACCTTGCCGGGCGCCCCCTGGAGGGCAAACGTTGGAAAGCACTGCTCCACACTGACGCTTGAGCTTGTATTTCAAGAACTTCCAGGGTCTGACCTGCAGCCCCCTCCCCTCCCACCCGGGCGGCACGGTAACCGCCTTATGCCAGCCACTCCCCGAGGACCTGCCCTTTCTCAAGCAGAGCCCAAAACTGCCAGCCGCCGCTCGCTGTCTTCCCTACAGCAGGACTGGCCCTCCCACCGCTGCCCATCCAAGGCCGGGCTGAAGCCCCCCTTGCTTACCGAATGGTCTCCCTGCCCCAGAACTTAGTACGTTGCGCCCAGCCCTCCATCGTGGGTCCTAATTAGTCACAAGGTGCTCGGTCCTTGCCTGCTCCCTGACCCTAACCTCCACCCCCCTCCAGACAGAAGCCACTGGAGGGCAGGGGCTATGCCTAACTCATCCACGTGTCCCCAGCGCGCAGCGCAGGGCCAGGCACACAGGGCTGGCCCCTTGCTCTGTGCAGATGGCAGGTCACAGTTGTGCCTGGTGCCCAAGCAGCCTCTTGCTTAGAGTGCACGTGCAAGGCCCCCAGGCTAACTAGGCAACAAGGTGTGGGGTTAGAATCGGTGAAGAGTGTGAGCTGTTTCCACTTCCGGCTCCTTCCCTCCCGACGGAGGACGGGGTAAGTCAGACCCTGCAGGCCCCAGTTTCTTCATGTGTCCAACCGGGATAATAGAGAGTGTCCCTGATGGGTAGGATCGCTGTGAGAATTAGCAAGTGCTCCTGACTCTTCCTGCAGTGCTCTCTCTGGTTGCAGGGCGCTCCTGCCCAAGTTCCCCTGGGGCCCCTCTGCTTGGATGGAGGGGCTGCTGCAAACCAGGACGTGCAAAGCCGCGGGGGGCAGGGAGGGCGGAGGCAGGCGGGGAGACCGCTGGGGAGGCCGCCAGACACAGTAAATAATTCACACAGATGAACTGGAGATAAGGGCGGCTTCGTGGGAGATTGAGTTCAGGTCTGAGGAGGCTCCGGCCGCTGCAGGGGACCTGCGGTCTCCCCTGTCTGCGAGGGGAGATTTAACGCGGCTCAGTCTGCCAGGAAAACGCGGCCCCAGGTGCCGCGGGCTCGCGGCCACTCCCTGTCATTGGCGGGAGCTCCCCGGAACTGCCCCGCGGGGCCACCGGGCTCGGCCTGCCGTCTCCGCCCAGCCGTCCCCATGGCAACTGCTGGCCGGTCCAGGGTTCACGGCCAACCGGATCTTCAGCCTCCCCTCCCCCACGGGAGAATGGGCGGTTTAGGCTCAGAACCCTGCGCTCGCTGAGCTGCCAAAAGCGGTAGGAAGCTGGCTAGTCCCACATCCCTTCCCTACGTGGAAGCGGTTGAAACCTGGGCCTGTTGGGGTCAGCATCCCTGGGTTTCAATCCCAGCTCCGCTTTCTAGCTGCGCGACCTCGGGCAGGTGACTTCCCTGCTCTGTGCCTCAGTGTCCCTTATCTGTAAAATGGGGATGATAATAATGATAGTAACCTTCTCACAGGGCGGTTGTGAAAATTAAATGAAATGAACGCAAAGAGTGTAGAACAGTTACTTGCTTATAGCAAGCACCTCATAAACATTGTTTTCCGTGCTGGGAAATGGAGCTCCGGAAGGGGTAAAATACCTGCACAAGGCGACATTCACCCAGGGTGTTGTGGTGCCTTTGGGAGTAGAAGGCAATTGCCATCCATTCTGATACCCTCACTGTGAAGGCCAGTGGCATCTATTAGGGCGTCCTGTGGGGCCCCTTCCTGAGCCCTGGAGCTTCACAGTCATTGAATGGTCCATGACCAGGCAGTGAGGTCCTGGAAGTCCGGGAAGGCCTGTCTCCCCAGTGCCCAGCCCACCCCACCCCACACCTGACAGATGAGTCCTTGAATGAACATGGATTTAATCAATTAATTAGTTAACACCCTTCCAAACCAAACTCTTTAAGCCGTTAGCTAACTGCTCTCTGCCTTACAAAACACCCCCATCTCTGACAACTTCTTGTCCTCACTGCCTGCCCCCCACCCACCCCCATCACCACTGGGTTAGGATTTCTCATGGCACATTTCCCAGGTCCGTCTTCCCTTCAGCCTGCCCTTCCTGACCTCGCTTCCCCTTAGTGACCATTTGTCTTCAAAACAGCTGTTTCTAGGTCAAGGACCTTCCTGTGGCCCATGGGTGAGCACGGCCTTGGGTTAAGAACAAACCTTCCCCTGTGAGAGGTAACAAGATCAACCAGTCCCAGAAAGGGAGAGGGTGGGTGGGGGCCCAATGGGGGCCAGGTGGGGTTTTCTGGGCTCCTGGCCCCACTGGGAAGTGGCTGGGGCAGGGGGACGCAGGCTTTCTATCCCAGGGAGCCACCCCACAAGCTCCAGCCCAGCTGCCCGGTTTCCCCGGATACAGCTCCGTCTCCAGGGATTTATTTTTGCACATGGTTTGGGAGAATCTCTGTTGTTGGAATGACAACCTTTTTTCCCCTTCTCCTTCCCTCCAATAGGCAGATTTTATAAACCAGAGCAGCTGCCTGAAGGTTTCCAAGAGAAATTTCTGCACAGTTTCTAAGAGGGTGACAGTTCCCCTCCACAGGAAGTTGCTTTTATTAAGTTTTTTTTTTTTTTAATATCTCTCTCCCTCCCTCCCTCCCTCTCTTTCGTAAGGTTCCATCTATCGGTCATCATCAGGCAGTGACTTGGGCTTTGTGGGCATTTCTGTTTTTCCCCAGTTTGCCTGGAACTCACGATTGCATCTAAACCACTGTGGCCTGCCCAACACAGAGGCAAAGTTGAACTGCTGAAAGTGGGTCACTCGCATCACCTGGGCTGAAGAATCTCAAGGAATGTATAGATACTCCTCCCTCAAAGAGGGGGCATGGCTCCCCACTCTTTGAGTGAGCTAAACATGATGATTTCCTTCCAAAGAAGGCAGCACAAAAAGGGGTGCAGGAGGGGAACTCTGCAGTAAAGAAACGTGACAAACACGACCTTAGTCGGACAGGTGATCAAGGTCAACGTCAACAGTGATGAGCCATGTTGATAGTATATATCCTTGATACGATGTGATGAGAATGACCCTTTACCTCTATGATCTTCCTCCCCAAACCCGTAACTCCACTTGAACCATGAGAAAAGCATCAGACAAACCCCAATTTAGGGGAAATCTACAAAATACCTGACCGGTATTCCATCAGAAACAAGTCAAGTCTGGGAAACTCAGCCAAGGGCGCCTAAGGAGACACGGTGACCAAAAGTCACGTATTCTGGATGGAGTCCTGGAACAGGAAAAGGACAACAGATAAAAAGTAAATGAAATGTGGAGTTCGGTGAATAGTAATGTACCAGTGTTGCTTCCTTCGTTGTGAAAAATGGATCACAGTGATATCGGTTGTGAACAATGGGAGAAATGGGGTTGGGGTAGATGTACCGTCTTCACAAGTATTCTAAAGTAAAAGTTTATTTTTGCAGAGTGGCTCTCGTGCTTGCGCTTCAGGCAAACCCAAGAGCCAGTTCCCTTTGGTTCTTGCTTTTTGCCACATTAAGTATCTGAGCTGCCAACTTTGGGAGGATCCAAACCCCAAGCCCCCAATCTCATTTCCCTGGGAACAGTCATCATTTTCAAACCCGAGAAAACTCTCATTTCCTCACCAGGGCATAGCCCATGAGCCTGGCACAGGCCCTCTGTAAAACGAGGGACCCAAGCAGAAAGCCAAGCTCCTCACGTCCCAGGGCACAGAGTCATACCTGCTAGTCTCCATCCAAAAGAGGGAAGACTTCCAACAACCTGGTTAGAAGGGAAGGGAGGCTTCTCATGACACTGCTTTGAAGAAAAAGCACACAGATTTACTTAGGATTGGATTTGTTGGGGATTTGGGGGAACTGATGGAGTTAATGAGAAGCAAGCTGTCTCCTCCACCTGCCCCCACTCCACCCCCACAGTGATGCCTTCACTGCCCCTTAATACCCTCGGGCTGCCAAAAACCATCTGCAAAAAAGCTTTGTGCAGCCAGAACTGTTCGCTAGGTCTTAAAAGTCCATCACATATGTTCACACATTAATGGCTACCATTTATTACGCACCAGGCCCTGTGCTGGGGAGGAGAAAGGGGGTCCTGTTTAATTGTGTGGTGGGCATTTTGTCATCCCCATTTTACAGAGGTCCAAAGAGCTTGAGAAACTGGCCGCAAGTCGTAACTGGAAAGCATTGCAGAGAAGTTTCCAATCCAAGTCATCGAAGTCCTAAATTCGTGCCCTGTACTCGCACCAGCCACACTCATGTCTGCCCCTTTCCACCGGCCCCTCAGGGCCCCAGAACTCGCCGCCCGCCGGCCTGCAGAGGCTCCCCGAGGTCACCCCCTCATCTGTGGCCCCCAGAGAGCGGTAATTTTCTAGCCTCTTTCTTTTAAAACTTCATTTGCCAATTTCCCCCTTGGAGGTGCTTTCTGGTATTCCTTCAGGCTTTCAGCCTGGACAGGCCACGGAAGCAGAGTCCAAAGAGATGGATGCTTGTTACAAGCATTCAATTAGTGGAGTTTGAATAATGCAGCCCTGGGAGCTCCATCCGCGCCTGGAGGCAGAGACACCCTCCCCCACCTCCGACTACTAATGGCCTTTTTCATATTTATTGCTACCGAACCAGATATCCTGCGCTTGGTATAATTTGACATCTGCCCTGTCCCCCAAGTGCCTTCTCAACAAATGTTTACCCCGATGTTAGAGTGGATGTATAAGATTTAAATTCCCTTTTGCTGAGTGGAGTCCTCCGGAGAGGCAGACTGTCTTCCCAGGCAGAGAACACAGCCTTGGCTGACGGGATGGCCTCCAGCGGGAACATTTTAATACAT
Source organism: Micronycteris hirsuta (assembly GCA_004026765.1). Classification (NCBI taxonomy): domain Eukaryota; kingdom Metazoa; phylum Chordata; class Mammalia; order Chiroptera; family Phyllostomidae; genus Micronycteris; species Micronycteris hirsuta. Next base: position 26,798 of record PVJI01001884.1, read on the forward strand.
CACTTATTAAAATGGACCTGGAGACTTGGCCATGGGCTCCCACGCTCCCCCCTTCCCAGCAGAGGGCAGCTCTGGGCCTTAGCTGACCACATCCAAGCCCTGCCTCCCTCTGACCCCTTACGCAGTTGTCCGCTGTGCAGAATAGCAGGAGGGCCCAGCCTCGAAACAGCAAACCAAGACAAAGATCTGTAAGGCCCAAGGACAGTGGCTGCAGCTGGGACAGCGGAGCCTGAGTCTGGGATGAGATGACTCTGTATCCCCATCCTGCAGCTCTGGCTCTGGGTTCGAGTTCTGTCCCAGGGACTTACCGCCTGAGTGACCTCATACAAGTTATTTAATGTCTCCGAGCTCCGGCTCCTTCTGCACAACCAGGGTAACAATGCCAACTTCGTGGGGCTGTTGCGAGTGGGGCAAACACTAAAAGCTTAACTAGTGTTGATGTGGCGTCGTCCTTTTAGCCCCTTTGGGGTGTCATTTCCTCACCTGCTAAATGGAGTTCAGGGCGGTGGGGTTCCAGAGGGAAAGCCCTTTGAAACTGCGCGGTGCTTTGATCGGCAGTGATCACTCCTGGGTGAGGGCATGACTTCCGAAAGGAGCTTTCCGTATGGCTCCCACCCATCTTGGTGGGTTGATGGTGCCCAGAAGGTGGGCCCTGCCCCTAACTCTCCGTAAGGCGCCCCTCAACCGTCTCATGGGAAAAGCTGGGTTCCTGGACGGCTAAAGGCCCATTAGCTCCGAAATGCTGGGGTTCTCTGGGGTCAGCAGGAAGCAGAGCCAGGTTCAGAGATAGGGCCGTGCGCCTGGGAAAATCAAGCTGGCATTCGCAAATCATCCCGCAGGCACTGCCAACGCCAGCTTGCCCACCATTGCTAATGAAGACTGATGGGATGACGAGCTCTCTGCTGGGTGCTCCTGAGGTCTGGGCCTCCACTGTGGGAGGGAGCTGACACATCACCCCTCCCCCACAGCCCTCTGGAGCCCTCTTTCCCCCCTCCCCCACCCCAGGGCCTGTCTTACCTGAGGTCTGAGTCACAGGCAGGCTCCCGTCACCGTGAGCTGTGTTGTGACTCCCCGGCTGACAGTTTTACAACAGACACATGAAAAGCTCCCGGCAGTGGGGCTCCTGGGTATGGAACAGCCCAGGAGAAAAGACTCTCCCAGCAGCTCTTCAGCCAAAACCCTTCTCCCAAGCCCTCCTCCCGCAGGGGCCTGCTCTGTCCATTAACTGCTCTGAACACAGCTGGGGCTTTTTTTTTTTTTAATTTAATTAATAAGGAGAATTTTTCAGCTGTGATTGCAGGAAAACTGCCGATGAGGAAGCCTGAGACATCCCAGGCTGTGGGCCCCAGGGGCCCAGGCCCATCCCTCAAGCAGGGACCTGTGAACTCAGGAAGAACGGGAGGAGGGGCCTCGCTCTCACTCTGCCTTGCCTTTGCAGACAGGTGGCCCTCAGTAAAGGGTATGTGGACATGGGACCCTGAGTGCTTGACGGACAGGGTGTTGTCTTCATTCTCCCAACGCTGTAGCTGGAAGCTGCAGTATCCCCACTTTACAGATTTGCAAACTGAGACTTAAAGACATGAAGGGACTGGCTCAAGTCTATACTATTTGGAAGTGAAGGTGCCCGGATGTGAATCCCCTCCAACACTGCTCTTAACAACCAACCGCCTCCGGACACACCAACCTCCCTTCTCTCGGTACCCCCCCCCAGGGACCACAGTAACCTCCGGGAAGCAGGGAGAGCCCCGTGAAAACCCACACAGAATGAACTTGCTCTTCGGGGGGTGGCCTTGCCTGTCCAGCTTGTCTTTCCTCCCATCTGAAACCCACCCACAGTGCCCTCCCCTTTACCTTTCTGCTTCACAGACCAAAGCTACCCTTCACTCCTTCCTGTCTGCCACCAACCAGCGCAAAGCAAGTCCCCCCTCCCCGCCCCCGCCCCCAACCAAAGCAGAGAAGAGAGAGGAGTGAGACACAGGAACAGTTTTTATTGTCTTGTACATCGGAGAAATAGCCCTGTGTGCCGGTTAAAGGTGCAACATACAGAATATCGAATTAAGAAAAGAGGAAAAGGGAAGGGAAGAAACCTCTTGAGGTCCAAAGTTGCAAACAAAAAAAAAAATGGTAAAAGATTTCCTCACGCAAGAGGCATTTTTGCAAATACCATGCAAAACAGGCAGCTGGTGTGCCTTAAGAGAACCCCATAAACAACAGAAAAGACACTCCAAGCATTCCTTCACGTGGACTCAGAGCACAGGGAAAAAGAAACCAAAATGCCTTTTGGCATTTCAAGATATTTGGCACTCTTGTGATTACATTTTTTTTACAGTCCATTAAAGAGAATAAACTGACACGGTATTAGAGGGAACGACAGGCTGCTCACACACGGGCTGCAGAGAGAGGTTAGAAAAAGCTCAAGCATTTTTTTTCTTCATTTTTTTTTTATGGTTTTTCTTTCCTGACATATAAAATGTGTCCATTTGCATTAAGTTGGGCAAAGAGCTTGCAGCAACAGAGAAATACAAGCTTCACAATTCATTTTCAAATAAAACAAGGATTCTTTCTCTGTATCGTTCCTTAGAAAAGTTCTCTCCTTATTTTAAACACAGTTCCTGATAACTCTGAAAGATGACCAAAATAAAACAGAGTATCTATACCGATCAGTCTGTGTGTGTGTGTATGTGTGTGTGTTTTGGTACATCCAAGGATAGCAACATAAAAAAATAAAACTTAACAGCATTTCACATCCAAGTGCACAGAATAATTTTTGCAAGATTAAATAATGTAAACATTGGGAACAGCCAAATCAGCAAGGAACGCCAACACCTCAAAACACCCGGTGTGGCTGCTTCACTATTTCAGTGGTTCAAAAATCCAGATCTATAATTGCGCAATATTCACTGTATATAAAAAGAAATGGATGTTAATTTTGACAAATAGCTGCAACTGAGATTTCTTTTTTATTTCTTTATATGTGTGTATATAGTGATTTTGTTATTTTTAAAATTCTTATTTTTGCAGAGGAGCCCAGAGCCTTCCCCTCCTCCTTCTCACGCCTCAACTGTCTCCCGGCCTGACACGAGATACAGGTTGTTGATTTCATCGCAGGTAGCAAGCTAGTAATAAATTTCAAAGTGCTTTCTTTCTCTTTTTCATGCTCTTTTTGCCAATAACTGTTACCGCCGATCTTACTCTTATTCTCTCCCTTAACTCATTGTCTTTGGGGGAGTTAGACACCGGGAGGCGCCTTGTCTGTCATATTTTTCAGCACGTCATCAATCCTATCATCTTCAATAACAACTGCAAAAAAGAGGGGAGAAAAGAAAAAGTGAGCGAGCTGGCCCTCGCCAGGGTCTCGGTGAAGCCCGGGAGCAGCGGGGAGACTGGGGAGAGCCGGGCAGGAGGGCTCCTCGCGCGCAGACACCGCCCCACCCTCCCCGGCCTCTGCCCGGGGTCCCTTTCCTTTGAACCACTCCCCCCGCCCCCGCAGTTTCCCCGCTCAGTTCCAAGGAAAGGAAACGGAGAGGGCGCAAATCCCGCAGCCCAGGCAGCGTCCACACCACCACCCCACCCCCGGGGCGCACGTATTTAGAAAGAAGGCTCCTGGGCCAAAGCGGGAACAGAGCAGGGACCCAGGTCGCCGGGTCTGGGACCCTCGAGGACGCTCGGAGCGCCGCGCGGGGAGCCCAGACCAGCTGGGGCGGCGCGCGCCGGGGGAGCGACGCCAGAGGCCGGTTCCCACGGCGCGCAGCCGACCCAGGGATCCGGCCCCTTGCCGGCGGGCGACCTGCCCCCGCGCGGACTCGTCCTCTCCGCTCTGCCCGCCGCTGCAGAGGTCAGAGCCTCCCCTCGCCGCCCGCCTCTCCGGGTCTGCCTCGCGCTGCGTCCTCCGCCTCCCTCGCCATCTCGACCCAGCCTAGCCTTCCTCAACCCGTCCCCAGTCTCTCGGCGCCACGGGCACCTGGCGAGGTCTCTGGGTCTCTCCCCGGGTCGGTGGCGTCGGTCGCCCTCTTTGTTTCAGCTGCGTCTCTGCCCTCCCCAGACTTGCGTCCCCGATCCCAGTCTCTCCCGCTCTGGCTCCCTCTCCCGAGCTTTGTCTCGGTCTCTGCCCATCCCGGTCCCCACCCCCAACCGACACCCCCCATCTCTGCGTCTCAGTCTCTCCCGGCTGCTGTCGGTCTCCCTCGCTGTCCCCGCGCGTCTGGAGCCCCTCTCCGACCCGCTCAGGGTCCCGGTCTCTCCCGGGCTTTTCCAGCTCCCGCGCCGAGCGCCCAGACTCGGCAAATCCCCACCCCCTCCCAAGTCACAATGAAAACCCTGAAAGCCCCTCGACCTCCCCGCAGGAACGGGGTCCTCTTCCCGCAGTTCCACACGCCGTACCCTGGGGCGTCCTGGGATACCCCCGCCCCCGGTTACAAGTGAGTGCAGCTGCGAACCCACTGCGCAAAAGGGGGGGCTGAAATCAAAAAGCAAACTTTGGCGCGGGCGGGGTCCCGGTGCAACCCTCCAGCCCTCACCGCAGCTAGAAGCCGCCACGCCCCCTGAGTGACCCCACCGGGGATCCGGCAGAGGGGGAGGGATTCCCGCGGCCCGCCGGAGCCGGACCCGCAGTGCGGGATCCCCCGGTTCTGCTCGATGGGATTCCATTGAGTCGGAACCGGCTCCCGGGTGCGGGGGAACCCCGTAAACCTCCGACAGGCCTCGGTGCCCGAGAAGGGGACGTCTGGGGAGGAGGCCGCGAACTCACCCCGCTTGCTCCGGCCGATCTGGCCCAGCTTGGGCGGCCGCTTGTTCTGCCCGGCGCCGAAGAAGTTGTTGGTGTCCTGCAGGCGGCAGGAGAAGATCTGGCCCACGTCGCCGCCGTCGCCGTAGGGGCTCAGCTTCTCGTCGCCGTAGGGCAGCACCTCCGACATGGTCGCGTCCGGGGGCTCCGCGGCGGCGCCTCCTCCGCCCGCGTCCCCGCCCGCGGCGGACAGGGTCAGCGGCGCTGGGGCCGGGAGCGGCCGGCCGGGGACGGCCCGCGGGCTGCGGCGGCGGCTGGGGCGCCGGCGAGTGGAGGGCGGACACCGCTAGGGCAGGAGGGCGCAGCCCGCCCGAGCGACCCGGCGAGCGCCCGCGGCTGCGCTGCGCTGCGCTGCGCTCGGGATCCGCGCGCACGGGGCTGCTGCTCTGGCAGAGACCGGCAGGACTCACATCCTCGGCGCGCTCGGGCGCGGGGCGGGGGGCCGGGCCGGGCGGGGCCGCGAGCCGCGGGGAGGAGGGCTGTCCCAGCGAGCCCTGAGGGCGCGGGGCCAGGAGGGCACGCTCCGGGGAGCAGGCGGGCCGGTCCTGCGGCGAGTGCGGGCGGCTGCGGCGCGGGTTCGGAGAGGCTGACTGGGGAGCTGAGAGCAGCGGGGAGGCGAGGAGCGGAGAGGAGGGAGGCGAGGGGGGAGGGAGGGCAGGAGGTGGGTGGGTACCGGGGGAGGGGGTGAGAGAGCAACGAGAGGGAGACGGGGATAAAAACGGAGACCGAAAGAGAGGGAGGAAGGCAGGGGAATGGACAAAAACAGACCGAAGAGAGAGGAAAGAGAGGGGGGAGGGAACGACTAGATCAGGATCCGAGAGGCAGAGGCAAGAAAGGAGATGGAGAGGGAAAGACGCGGGGCGGAGGGGGGAAGAGAGCGCGCGCGCCGGGGAGGGAAGGAGGAGAGTGCGCGAGCGAGGAGAGGGCGGCTGGGACTGCGGAGCCCGCCCGCCGGCGGCAGCGGCGCGGAGGGGAGGCCCTGGAGGCGAGCGGAGAGGGCGGGGACGCGGGGGCCCGGGGCCTCGGGGAGAGATCCCTGGAAGCCGAGCGACGTCACGGGGCCGCGCCGGCCGGCCCGGGCCGCGGCCGGCTTCCTGCCCCCGCCCCCAGCCCCCAGCGCCCCGCCCGCCCGGAGGGGCCCCCAGCGAGCCCCGCCCCGGCCTGGCGGCCTCGGCGCGCCTCCTCCCCACCCCCGCGCCCCTCCCGCCGGGTGTTTACCCGTCCCGAGTCGGTGCGCGGCTGCTCCGTGCGGAACCCGCCTGTCCCGCCCCGCCCCGCGCCCCGGGGTAGCCGGGGGGGAGCGGGGCTTCAGGGAGTGGGACAGGGCGCGGGCAGACCACGCTCACTCCGGGGAGGACAGGTGGATGCCGGTCTCGCCCTAGAAGCCAGATGCTGGAGCAAAAGGTGGCAGGGAACCAAGGTGACCCGCGGACACGGCCTCGCCAGCCAGCCGCCAACCGGGGAACCCCTAAACCCCCACCACACTCGCGCCCCACCTCGGAATCTCAAGGCCTGGCCCTTTGGGCCTCACACTCTCCCTCCCCCACACCGTTCGCTCTTAGGCTCCCGCGGGGCCTCGGGGTGGAGGCCGGTGGGGGCGGGGGGAGGAAACGGGCGGCCCCGCCTCCCGGAGGAAAGAGGAGCGCCTCATTACGCCGGGCTCGCCCGGGATGCCCGGCTCTCAGCGTCCGCTTCCTCAGCCAGGGATGTCCCGGGCCTGCAGCCCTCTTCCCTCGGGGACCTCCCTTCCAGCAACAGCCAAGAGCCGTTGGGAGAGCCTGTGACTTCTGAGCGGAGGAGCGGGGACCCTGATCCCGGGAGGGAAACTGGGGCAGCCCCAGAGGCCCCGGCGGTGCATCTGGCGAGCAGACGTCACTCAGAGGGGCCAAGGTGCACAAGGGGAGCTGGTTATCCTTGCCCAGGGCCGACTGCACCTGCTCTCCCCCTAGCGACTGCATTCGCTCCGCAGAACCAGCCTGACCACAGAGAGGTGCAGCCATCCCTGGGGTCACCTGCCTGCTGAAGGCAAGGTTAGGGAAAACATCTCGGTCGCCCTGGCGAGGCCTCCACTGGCTCAACCTGCGGCCTCCCAAGAGGTCCATCCGGGAAGGACTGCCCTCGGGTTCACTCTCTCCTTAATCCTAGAGCTCTGGGGGGCTGGAGGGAAAGGGGGAGTTAGTGATAGAACATCTGGTAGATCCTGAGAGCAGCCGGCCAAGCCTCCTCCCCAAACTTTTTAAAAGTCACCTAACTCCAGAGACCAGGCACCTTGGGGGTAAAGGTGGGACACAGAGGCCATGTAGCAGATGGGATGATCGTGACCTTGGGATTCAGGCCTGGGTCTGAGCACCAGCCCTGCCGTTTGCTAGCTGTGTGGCTGCTCCAGTCCTCGCCCCTCTCCGAACTTCCGTGATTTCAGCTGTGAAGTGCTGTTTGCGGCCAGGGATCTGCCTGTGCACCTCGGAGGACTGTTAGGAAAGCAAAGCGTCAGGCTCTCAGCGCCTGACTAAGCCTGGACGTGTACTACACATTTGACAAATGACTTGGAAATTAGTGAGGGAGAACAGCAGCACTTCCTTCGTTCCCGTTTCAGAGCTGCTGCCAGAGCCGGGCAGACCCTTAGAGATGGCCCAGCCCAAATCCTCAGTTACAGATGGGGGGCCGGAAGCCCCGAGAGGGTCAGGGGCTTGCCCCAAGCCCCACAGCTAGCCGATGGCGGAAGCAGCAGGTCTTCGGCCTCCCTTTGCTCCTCTGGCCGCTGCGGCCATCTGTCTCCATTCATTACGGCTTTAAGTGTCTGCTCTGAGGTTACAGCAGACCAAGTGCTGGGAGAGAAAATGAGCAGAACAAGCAGGACGATGAAGGTTACAAGAAGCAGCCCATACATTTGTATCATGCTTTCTGTTTCCCCCGAAGCATTTTCACACCCATTCCTGACCTTGCTTCTCAACGTAAACAGCTTCTGAGGTAGGAAGAGAAGTTTCGCCCTGTTTAACCGATGTAGCAGAAAGAGAGGCCATGACTTGCCACGGTCGCAGGTTAGTGATGGAACCTGGAGAAGCCATGCTCGCCAGCTGCGATTCCAGGTGCCTGCAGGGGAAACCCTCAGTGGCAACAGCATGCCAGGGTCTGGGAGGACTGCCACACTCATCTACCCACCTGGCCCCCCCTTACTGCTGAGTTAGGAAGTGGTTTACCCGTTGAGTGTCTACCACGGCGCCACCGTACAGAAGGCAAGCAGAAAGGCGCAGAGAGTTGATGAGTCCCCACACACACAGCAAGTGAGAGGAAGGCGAGAAGCCGGGGTTTACACCCCATCTGTTTTCATGTTTCCCTTGCCTTGTCCCAATAAGGCTGATGGCGGCAGCCGCACCCCTTGCTATCCCAGGACCCACCTGCGTGGCGAACCACACACCTGTCCCAGGCACATGCTGCTTTACAGATAGAAAAGCAGCTCCATGGCTGTGACCTCCTTGGAGCCTTCCGCTCAGAAGCTGTGAGACCGGGTCAGCCAGGCCCATTTTACAGATGAGGTACCTGGAGGTTGAAAGTGAGGTCACCAAGGTCACACAGAAGTTCTGCCGTGGAAAGTACAAGTGTGCATCAGTGTGCACTCCTCCCCCACCGTCACTCTCAGCCGGCTCCATTTCAAAGGCCTCACTCAGTCCCCCATTTCCTCCAGCCTTTGGGGGGGCCTCCCTTCCTCCTGGAGCCCCAGACCTGGAGGCAGACCATCCTGGGGCTCCATTCCTGCCTTCCATGCCCCAAAGGGGGCTGGCTCTGATGGCCAGGGCCGTGTTGAAGAGGTCAGGTCCAGTGGAGGAACGGACCAGGAGAGGTCGCAGTGGGGGCTGCCTTCCCACCGCCAGCCAGCGTGGCAGCCTGGCCAGACGCAGTCTGGCGCAGGAGCCCAGGGTGCGCGGGGCAGCCTCCCCGTTCACATCCCTACTCTGCCATTTTCCAATTCCGTGAGCATTTCACTTCTTTGTTCCCCAGCTTCCTCGTCTGCCGAATGGGGGTGACAGGTGTTCCTACGTGATGATTCGTCACAGGGAAGGCGATCATGCATGTATCCAGTGCTGACACGCAGTGTGCCCTCGATAACTGGACTTCCCACTGTTCGCTGATGACTCTTTGTGGCCTTGAATAGACCGATTCTCTCCTCTAGGCCTCTGACTCTATATCGTCATTTGGGGAACTTGGAGAAAAGCCCCCCCTTTTTTTTCAGCTGCAAAATCAGCCAGTTCTCCTAAATCTAGTTAAAACCTGCTTGAGGCAAAGGTGGGGGACTGACTTCCCCTTCGAACCGCACCCCAGAATTTTGCAGAGTTGAGAACAACAGGACGGGACCACCTCCAGGGGCTCCTTCAGCACCGTGCCGGCAGGGCAGGAAAAGGGAGGCTCTGCCCCAGTGGTGCCCAGCATAGAGCACGTGCCCGGCACATGCCGGTTTCCTTCCCCTATCCACACGGGGGAACGGAGGCACAGGCAGCAACATCAGAGACCTGGAGAAGAATGGCTGTTGGCTACCTCAGCCCTGATAGGGGGCATCAGCCAGCGGGGTCCCATAGAGGTGGAGCTCTGGGAATGCGGAGCCTTGCTGGGGCCGCCTCCCCCACACCGGTCAGCAGGGATGGCCAGGTGCAGTGCTAGTGGCCAGCTGGTCACCTGCAGAGAGGCTAAGTGGCCTCCCAGCAGGGGACCACCACCCCTCTCAATTCAGTGACTGGAACCTGGGGGCAGCCAGCTCCCCACCCCCCTGGAAAGGCAGGGCCTTGGCCCCACATCCACGCACACGACACATGGGCACAGCCACGCGCGGTGGGAGAAGGCAGGTCACCTGGCTAGAGGTGACGCAGACCGAGATGAAGGAACGACAAGAGAAGAGTCATCTACCCTTCCTGCACTCAGCAAACATCTGTGGGGGACTCCGAGGCAGGCGCCGTCCTGCCCCCGAGACAGCTCAAGGAATATTGCTCCTCTTCTTTGTGTAATCACCAAGGCCCTTCCTTCAAACAAAAATCTCAAGGAACCTCAATATATAGGGCCCGGCGCAAATAACGCCCCTTTTTTATTACAAAATCTTTTATTACAAAACCATAAGCATGTAACTCTGTAACATCACATTCAAGCACACCATATGACATTTTAGGTGAAATGTTCAAACTAAGACTATAAATTATTACACCCATATTATTACCACACTCAAGCAGGCCTCATTTCTGCCAGATCCTGTATAAAACATAAAGGGCAAGCTTCTGGGGAGATAGGGGCTCAGGACCCCACTCTTTGGGTTTGCTGTATCCCAGTTGGTCCCCAAAGGGTCTGCAAAGAATGCCCAGAGTGCTACACGGCTCAATGTGAAGCCACCTCCCATTACAGATGGGGAGACTGAGGCCCAAACGGAGCATGGTAGAAGCCAGGCCTTCCACTTCCAGTCTGGGTCACACCGCATACTGGAAATTCTATGGGGGCGGGGGCTCCAGCAATGCACGGTCAGAAAATGAAAGGTTTTGGGCCTGGCTGACGTGGCTCAGTGGTTAAGTGCCAGCCTGCGAAACAAAGAGTCGCTGGTTTGATTCCCACTCAGGGCACATGCCTGGCTTATGGGTCCCCAGTGGGGGACACATGAGAGGCAACCACACATTAATGTTTTTCTCTCCCTCTTTTCTCCCTCCCTGCCACTCTGTAAAAAGACAAAGAAATAAAATCTTTTTTAAAGGTTTTTTTTCTCCCCCAACAATGACGTTGCTGTGTTTCTTTAAAATAAAATAAATAAACACAAAGAAAACTTAAAAGAGTCAGGACAGTTTGGAACTCTGAGAGAGCAGCTCTGCTACACCCCCCAGCCCAGGATGAGCCAGTGGGAGGCGCTGGGGCTCCATGTCACCCTGGAAAACAATTGCCCCTCTCAGCCCAAGAAAGGCCTGGCACCGTGGCGCTCTTCTGTGTCCACGTGACCCTGGGGGCAGCGAGGGCGGGTATGACTTCCGTCCCGCAGACAAATGCTGACAGGTCAGGGGGCTGGGAGTCACGGTCTGGCTGCAAAGCCTGGCCTCTGAATACTTCACCCAGCCTGTCTGGTTCCTCCTGTCCAGGGCTGCCAAGAGACCTGATATCCCCTGACTAAGGAGCCCCTGACTTTACCAGGGCAATCAGCTGAGCCAAATCATGACCCCTGAAGGGGACTAAGGGGGAGATGACGCCCACCACAGTTCAGAAAGGGCACCACCGCCCTCTGGTCCCAAACTCTTACCGCCAATCACTGTTGGGAGGGTACCAGGCCCCAGGATGGTGCCAATGGCCACAGAGGTGTCTACACTCACAATAACCTTAGAAGGTGGTTGTGGTCATTATCTCTATCTCTGTCACCCACAGGGCTCTGAGGCCAGTGAACGTGAGTGACAAGCCCAAAGCTGCAGAGCATAAGACAGGCAGCTGGTCTGACTCCGGGCCAAGTTCTCAACTGTTGGGTAACAGTGCCTCCCTGAGGACAGCTGCGAGTCAGGAACCCAAGGACAACCCTCTAGTCTGCGCACCTTGGTTTACCCACAGAAACTGAGGGGGTGTAGATTAAGGAGTCTTACAGGTTGAGGACCCCTTTGGGGGTCTGATAAAGAGAATCCATCCTTTTCCTTCCCAGATGCAAAAAATGGCATGCCCAATTTCCAGGGGACCCCAGAGACCTCTCACACAAAGAACGCAGGACTGGGTCCTATAAACGACAGTCCCCTCCAGTGTCCTCTGACAACGAAAAGGCTTTTAACACCTGCAAGCCCGGAGGCAGCAGAACCAAATGAGGCCCTCTCCTTGACTCTCCCCAACCTGGGGTCAGGCCTGTGGGGGGCTGAACCCTGAGCAGAGGGATGTGGCCACGGACTGGGGAGCCAGGACCCACCGAGGGCACTGTGCACAGCTCTGGACCTCTGGTTCCCATGTGCCATTGCGGGGGCACTTCCCCGTCTCACGGATGCAAGGTCATTTGATGTCTGTGGGAGGACATCGGGCCTGTGAGGATGGCAGGGCAAAGAAGGGGTCCTTTCCCATTGTACAGTGGGGACAAGCGAGTCCCAGACGAAGATGAGCTGCCCCCCTGGAGACAGAGCCTGGACCGAGACCCCAGTTCCGCCAACAGCCAGGGCACTGCACTCGGTTCACGGGACCTGGTAGAGGCAGGTAAGTGAGGGTAAATCAGAGGTCCCGAGCTTAACTGCAGCCCCACCCCTTCCTACCTGTGTGGTCTGAAGGCAGGCACTCCACTCTCTGAGCCAGAATTCCTTTCAGGGGGTAACCAGGTCCACCTCACAGAGATATTGTGAAGACCAGATGAGGTGCTGATGGAGTCACTCTGATAAGAGTGGGGGGCGGGGGTTGGGGGCACAGCTCCATGCAGCGGGTCCCACCACCCAAGCCCTCTGGAGCCTGCAGGAATGGACAGAAGGGCCTTTTCTTCCTGGGAAAGGAAATGCCTGTGGATGAGGAGCAACCACTCTGTGGTCACAGAGGCCCTCCCAGTGCCCTGCCAGGCCCTGGGCTGGGCATGGGCTGAGGACGCAGGGGAATTGGTCCAGGAGGGTAGGTGCCAGGCACAGGTGAGAGAGATGTGAGGAGAGACAGACTCACAGAAACTGACAGAATAGCTTCGGAGGGGAAGACAGATCCATGTGCAGAGGAAGAAACTCTTTCACAGACTCAGAGGCAGGAGACAAACAGGGCAGACTAGAGGCAGGACTGCCAAGTAAAGTGATGTCAACTCCCAGAGGCAGCAGAGGGGACGGAGGAGCTTGATGCTGAGGAGACAGAGCAAAAGGCAAAGACAGGACGAAGCAGAGCAAGGCTGGGCAAGGAAAAGCAGGGCTCCTCCACAGAAAAAAGCTTCTGGGGAGATGAGCAAAGTCTATGCCACACAGTTTTTTTAAGCGCCCTTTGCCAGTGTGAAGTCATTTGGGTATTTTAAGAACATGTGATGCATTATGCATATCTCGTTTTTGTTGAAGGAAATCATGGTTAGTATATTTAAAGATGTGAATGCCTGGAAAATTATAGGGGGAGAGATGTGGGATATTTTTTCCCCCTGAATTTTCTGGGTTTCTCAAAACTTTCACATCTGCACCCAGCTTCCTGGTGAATTGAGCAGAGAAAGGAAGATATGGGAGAGAAAATGCTTGCTTCCTGCTTCCCCTCTCTGCAGGCTGTGTCCAGCTGGACCTGGGATCAGCACCCCAGGGTCCTCTTCTGCCTCTGCGCTCAGGCCTCGGAGGCCTGTTCCCCATCCCTCAAGAAAGAGAAAATTGCACAGGCCTTTTTGGAAACACATTCTCGGCTTCCCCTCCACGTCCCCCCAGCCTGCTTCAAATATGGGGGCGCGGCGCCACCTGGAGGTCATAATAGAGAATGCAGCACTAGAAGGGATTCCATCACCAGTCCTGGGTAGGGGTAGGAAGAAATAAAAATTCTGAGCCAACTTACTGCCAGCATATATGAAGCCCCACCCCATGAAACACCTTAAATATTACGGAAGACTAGGAGGGGTGGGATGCCTGCAGTGCTAGCAATTTGGACATTAATATTAGTATAACCTCATTTGCACCTCTCTTCCCCTAGCCTAGAGAATATTCAGTTTGGAGATCTACAATGCCTGGCACACTAGGTGCTTAATAAATGCTCGTTCCATTCAGCTGTGGCCTTCATAGGCATGACCCAGTCCTGGAGGGAGCTGAATTTGAGGTGCCTGGTGTGGGGCAATGGTTCTGGCAGGGTCAGAGGGTAAAGAGCAAGAGCTGAGGGCCGGTTAATCACACCCGGCAGGCCCTCACCCAGGCCTGGCCGGCCCCTCAGGCCAGCGCCTCTGTCACCGCTCCATCTCCTGTGCCCCATTCTCGGGGAAGGGAAATGCCAGGTCCCTCGGCTGGCATCTGGAAGAGAATTAGGCAGCTGCCGGGGAAGTGACTAATGAGCACTCTGGGGAGCAATTCAGGACATCATACATGGAAACTTATCTCATTCAAAATTGATAAGCGAACACTATCTAATTAGAGAGAATGTGCTGAGCTCCCTGGCTTTCTGGGGACGTGGTTCTGAGGCTGCAGCAGGCAGCCAGCTTGAAGAGGGTCCACATCTCTCCGACCAGCGGCCAGGAGGAGGGCCTCAAAACTGCCCTCCCTGGCCTCTCATCCACCTGCTCTCTCACACACGTGCGAAACGCCAACGCTGAACGGAGCTTTGGAAAGCTTCTCATTCAAATTGCTCCTTTTATTGATGGAACTGAGCCCAGAGAGGTTAAATCACTCCATTAAGATCACACAGCCGCAGAGCCAGGACCAGAGAGAAAGCCAGCCTTTGGACTCCCAGGCCAGACCACTCACCACCATGCAATGACACCGCCCAGACCTCCCTGTGCTGGGTGGGCCCTCAGAGCTCTTGTGAGGTCTCTGGACATGGATGTTTCTCTGCACAATCTTTCTGTCTCAGCCTCAGCCCTAAGAGGAGTCTTTCATGCATTCCTGAGAACCAAGTCATGGCCCAAAACCAACTCCCACAGGCAGCCTTCCAGGATTGTTTGCCCTCCACCCTCCCACCCCCACCCACCCCATCTACTTCATTTGCTAGTTTACTCATTTATTGCATGCAGATCCAGTGGTTAAGAGCTGGGACTCCGGAGTCAGGCTGCCTGGGCTCAAACCGTGTCTCTTTCATGTGCCTGGGCAACACTTGACCTCTCTGGGCCTGGATCTTCTTTTCTCCAAAGTAAGAATAATACAGGCACCTGCCTCAGGCTGAGGATTAAATATCAATCACGTAGAGCACTTAGCAGGCACGTAGCAAAGAGCAAGCACTAAAGTTAAAAAAAAACTCCAGTTAGTATATAGTGACTACCTAAAAATTGTCCTGGAGAAGAAATAAGATACAGTTTTCTGCCTGAGACATGAGCAATATGGTTAAGAGCAGGAACAGGCCCTGACTGGTGTGGCTCAGGGGGTTGGACATCATCTTGCAAAACAGAGAGTCACCGGGTCAATGCCTGGTCAGGGCACCTGCCTGGGTTGCGGGCCAGGTCCCCTGTTGGGGGTGCGTGAGAGGCCACGGATGGATGTTTCTTCCATGTATCGATGTGTCTCTCCCTCTCTTTCTCCCACCCTCCCCCTCTCTCTAAAAATATGAATAAATAAAACCTTTTTTTAAAAAAGAGCAGGAATAAGAAGGCTGTATTGCAGACTCTCGGAGGTGAGGCGCCTACCTAGGCGGGGAGGGCGGGCAAGGTTTCCTGTGGGAGACGCAGCTGAGTGTGAAAGGGTGAGGCGGTTAGCAAGGTGCAGAGCCAGTGTGGCGTGTTTGAGGACTCAGCAGCTGTGCTGCGGGAGCCACGCACGTGACACGGGAGGGATGCGGGGAGCCCGGGAGCCACGCACGTGACACGGGAGGGATGCGGGGAGGCCGGAGAGGTGGTCAGGGCCAGGCCACGCAGGCTTCCTGTGCCACAGAGGAGCCAGGGCTCAGCCCGGAGATGATGGGGAGCCTGGGAAAGGGCTTTCGAAGGGACACGGTCAGGGCGGTGCTTTAACTAGGCCATTCTAGGTTCTGCGTTGAGTGTGTTCTCTGCCCGGCTCTCCTTCAGCCACGATCCACCGCCCTGGGTTGGCGTATTTTGGATAGTCAGGGACTCTGCGCCAACCAGGCCAGTCTCAACAGCCCCTCCCGGCTACCCTAGCCTGCGAACCACAGACACTACCAGCAGACTCAGCCGTCACACCTGCACTACAGGACGCGAAGGCAGCCCTGCCCTGTGAACGCAGGCACGCCTTAATCGTTTTTGCATCTCCGGGCACAGGATGTACGTTTAGCTAACATCTGTTCGATGAATAAATGACTCTCGATGGCATGAGCCTTCCTTGGAGCATTCCCAAGGCCCATGGGATCACCAGCATCAGACCCACCACCCAGCTGGGGTGTGCGTGGCCTAGGACCGGGGCTGTAGATGAAGGGGGTCCAGTTGGCCAAGTTCTTCATGCTGTTTGCTTTTTAGCGTTTTCCACATGTTGTTGTTGCTTGAAGTTTTCGTCATAACTCTGAATGAACTAGGGTTCCAAAGTTGCCTTCCAGCCCCCGCTCCCCCAGGATAAGCTGGGGACCGTCAGCCTGCAGCAGGTGAAACCAAGTGTCACCGGTGATTCTTGACGTGCTGGCTGGCTGGAAAAACTGTCCATGATACTGGTATTGGTTGAACAACTTTCTTTCTTGGCCTCTCAGGCTTAATGTGATAAAAAGGCCAGAGGCGTAGGCTTTAGAGTCAGACCTTGGTAGCCCTGAGCAAACCACGGAACCTGTAAAACGAGTAATATTTGTCTGCCATGTCTTTTTCTAAGTCCTCCCCCAGGATATGTTTATTGAATTTTAAAGAGAGAGGGAAGGAGAAACATCATGTGAGAACAATCTGTCACCTCCTGTAAGCGCCCCCCACCAGGGATCAAACCTGCAACCTCTTGGTGCAGCAGACCCTCCAACCGACTGAGCCAGCAGCAGGGACATCAGTCTTAGAGAAAATGCCGGTGAGGAATTTCCCATCCTCTGGCTCAGGGTGTGTGGGGAGAGAGGGATAGCAATATGCGCTTTGTAGCACCCCAAGAATTAATGCATATAAAGTGCTGAGCACTGACATCCAAAACACCAGGAGCAGCCGTTCCGTTCAAGGTGACCCCTGCCTGATGCTGGCCACCCAGCACTCAGATGACCGGGCATCGGGGCTGACTTGGTGGGCGGACTTCCCTTCTCCACCACTGTGATCGGATTTACTGATGAAATCCACGCTAAGGGCTGAGCTCTGATAGATCACCACCACCCCCACCCCCACCCCCACCCTCTCACTCACTCAGGCGGTTCATCTATCCTCTACTAAAACCCGGGCCTCTTCCACAGTAGCTGCAGAAAGGACAAGGCAAAGGGGCCAGATGCTCCCAAGGCGCTGAGGTCATTCCCACGGGCCACCCCCTCACCCTGCCCCACCCACCCAAGGCGCCGCTGGCTGAAAGCAGGGTCTCAACACCTAACTCAGCCCTGGCAAGCGGGCTCCCACCACTTCTGCCTCTTTCTCCACAGCAGCGCCTTCTCGTATCTTGGGGAACGAGTACTTTGTGGGACGTTCCTGTGAGCACTGAGGGGACTGGTCAGCCGCCCTCCCCCCGCCCCCCTGCCGGTGGTCAGCAGGGTGCTGGATGAGGGGCTTTGGAAACAACTTGGAGTTTAAAACCAGACCCAGCACTCACTAGCATCGTGCCCTCCGCCAGTGACCTTCCCCCTGGGCTTCCATCCACATCTGGAAAATGCAGATATGGCAGTCAACTGCGGTTTGGGGGGGACTTGCTGTTCCCCAACACCCTACCCCACCCTGTTCTCACTGCCCCGCTATTGCAGATGTCAGAGCAGATTCCTTCAGACTAGACGCCAGTCTCAGGGAGGCCAGGAACCCTCCAGGATGGCCACTTGGGGCTGGCCAGAGACTCCTCCCCACCCCCAGGCCTCGGCATCACTAGGCTGCAACCAATCCGTAGGAACCCCAAACCTAGGCAAGGAAGAGACAGGGTCTCCAGTTCATTCTCTCACGGTGGGGTTCGATTCCTCCCCGGGGGGGCCTCAGCCTAACCGAGGAACTCTTATGGACAAAGCAACAGGCTCACACTTGGTTGTAGCAAGTTTAATTTGTGCTGTCCACGCTGGACACTGCATAGAACCGGTGTCAGCCCCCTGAGAGCACCCCACCTCCCCGCACACAGGAGGATCGGGGAGAACGGACATTCAGAGCCAGCGGAGGGAGATGAGACTACTCCAGTGATACGCAAGGTTCCCCCACTTGTCTCAAAGACTCAAGTGGGGCAGGGGAGGGGAGAACAGTGACAAAGGCAGGCGCGATGAGATTGCCCCCAGGGGGTGTCGACTTTTTGCAGGGGGAGTCTTCGCGCAGGATGCTGGCTGGTGACTTTTCCTTGGTGACAGCCTTGGATAGGGGCTGAGGCAGCTGGGAGGCCCCAGGCCGCAGCGGCTTTATTGCTCACAGTGGGAGTCAGCCCCTCCCAGCTCACCTCAGGCAGGAAAAACCAGAGGCGCCCAGTGGCCCCCTCACACCTCGAAGTCCCAGATCTGGGGGGGAGGCCTGCTCTGGCTGTCCTCCATCTGGGGCAGTGGAGACACGAGGAGGGCTGCAGCCGAGCTGCCCTGTCTCCGCCACTGCGAGGGTCCGCTGAATTGACCACCTTTCCACCTGTCCTTTCAAGTGACCGCTCTTTGCTCCACTGACCAGAGTTCCATCCTTTTCGGAAGGAGGCAGTTGCTGGATTTCACTCTCTGTCCTGACATACGCGTGCACACATTTAGGAGGCAAGCAGGTACAGGGTCTTAAGTGACATGTCCAGGCTGACAGTTTTTCCCTGGGGCGTAAGCAAAGGGAAGAAAGACTACATAGTCTCTTCAGAGGCAGCTCTGCGAGGCACACACCACACAGAGAGCCCACCTTTGGCTCCCCTCTGGCTGAGTCAGTCAAGGCTCAAGTCCACCAGAACCCACAACTCACCCGAAAGGGCCTGAAGACACAGGAACGAAAGAGCTGAAGGCTTTGGCGCATAAACAATGAGGTGCCCTCAGTCACACGCACGCTCACCGGGGTCCAGCGGTGCGGCTTTGAGGCTCCCGTTATGCTGGGAAGGGTCCCCCCTCAGGCTGGAAAGGCAACGCCCCACTACTGGGGGTGTGGGGTCTGGAGAGCTCCCCTCCTCCCCGCTCCCTCAGTCACAGGCCACCCCCACCACTGCTCCTCTAAGGCCTCGCGATAAAAAACCCTGAAAAGGGCCCTGGCTGGTGTGGCTCTGTGTACTGAGTGCCAGCCTGCAAACCAAACACCCTGAAAAGGGGAGGGTTCCTCTCGTGTGCAACCGTGGGGCTGCAAGGCTGTTAGCTGTTGTACAAGGGAACCACCCGGACAATCTCCTGCCTGCAGATGGGGCACCTCTTGGGCTCCGGCAGAGAGCGGTAGCACTCGGTGCAGGAGCAGACGTGCCCGCACTCCAGAAAGGCGCAGGACTTGGCGCTGCTCAGGCACACAACGCAGGTGCTCTTCAGGCTCTCCCTGTCCTCAGGCGCAGCGCGGCTCAGCAGCTGGGCCTCCCGCTCCCGGAACTCCTCCTCCATCTGCTTGAGGCGCAGGCGCTCCTGCCACTGCAGATACTGCTTCCGGAGGATGAAGAAGAGGGTAGCACACGTGGCAAAGCCGAACACCAGCATCAGCACCTTCCAGAGCCTGACGCTCGACTCCTGCCGCTGCAGCAGGCTGTCGAAGTCCTGGCTGCTTAGGTAGTACTGCAGGCCCTGCTTGGGGGGCTGCAGGCGGATGGAGTTGTGGTCCAGGACCAGCTCGCCCACCCCCGTGAGGGTGGCCCCAACCTTCAGCATCTCCTCGGTCTCCTGAATGCCTTTGGGCCGCTCCCCGCTGATGTAGTGGCCAATGACGTCCGTGAAGGACTGGACAGATGGGTGGAACTTCTCGTACACGGTGTCCAGGCCCAGGTCCATGGAGTCCAGGGGCTTCAGCACTCGCACGGCCACATCCACGCTGTCCTCGTGGGGCACCAGGTCAAAGGGCACCGTGTTGGTCCTCTGGTGAATGATCTTGGAATAATCATTCCTAAAACAGTAAGGGAATTCAAGGTAAAATAAAGGACGGCACACACCGCACGCCCCGGCAGAGGTGGCCAGGAGAAGTCTGAGGGAACGGGAAGACCACAACAGAAATCATCATGATGCTGATTCTCAGGTTCTCAGGTGGTATCAGAGGGCAACAAATACCAGCATAGATCACCTCCGCCATTTATTTCCTTTTCCACTTTAAAATAAATATCCAATTCTTTAAAAAATTAAAAAGAGAACTACCATATGACCCAGCAATCTCACTTCTGGGTACTGAACTGAAATCAGGTTCTTGAACAGAGATCTGCACCCGAGTTCACGGCAGCATTGTCCACAACGGCTGAGACACGGAGCCCATGTAAGTTACAGGGAACGGTCCGCGTGGCAGTGGCGAATGTAGCTCAGCCCCGCTTTGGGGGAAAACCTACAGGCGTGAGGCGGCACACAGGAGCCAGGCCCACAGATCAGTTTTCCGGTGGGGAACCAGGCCTGCGTTATATCTAAGCTGCTTTGAGGCTTGCTCTTGCTGCAACTCCCTTACCCTGCATGCACGTACTGGAACAGTAGTCAGCATAAAAAGGAGGAAATCCTGCCTTATGCAACGAGATGGATAAACTTGCAGGGCACTATGCTAAGCAAACTAAGCAGCTCACAGCAGGACAAATACGGCATAATTCCATTTGTATGAGACATCTAGAACAGTCAAACTCATGGAAACAGAGGGTGAAATGGCAGCAGCCAAGGTCTGGAGGCAGGGGGAGAAAGCGGGAGCTGCTGCTGAATGAGTATAAAGTTTCAGTTATACCAGAGGAATAAATTCTAGAGATCTGCTGTACAACTCTGTGCCCATACTAACTAACAACACTGTATTGTTGCACTTAAAAATTTACTGAAAGAGTAGCTCTTGTGTTCCACGTTCTTACCACAATAAAAAATCAAATCAAATAAATACAAAACAAAACCCCACTAGGATCATTTAGAAAAATGGTACTCTACTAAACAGCTAGATAACCCACAAAATTATTTTAATAAATATTGAAATCATCAATCCATGCCATAAATCAGTAGTTTCAATAAGTGGCCATATAGACTCCAGGCCCCCTATCCTGGAAATTCTGGTTTGGTAGGTCTGGAATGAAGCCCAGGAATCTGCATTTGCACAAGATGCTTAGGTGACTCTGAGTTAAGAAGTCCTCGGGCCACACACAAGAATATAATCAGCCCTGGCTGGGTATCCCAATTGGTTAGGGCATCGTCCCAGTACACCAAGGTTGCAGGTCCGATCCCCGTTCAGGACATATACAAGAGAAAGCCAATAAATCCATAAATAAGTGGAACAACAAATCAATGTCTCTCTCTCTTTAAATAAAATCAATCAATAATTTTTTTTTAAATGAATCATTATCAGCCCTGGCTGGTATGGCTCACTGGGTTGAGGGCCAGCCTGTGAAATGAAAGGTGGCGGGTTCGATTCCCAGTCAAGGCACATGCCTGGGTTACAGACCAGGTCCCCAGTAGGGGGCATGCGAGGCAACCACACATTGATGTTTCTCTCCCTCTCTTTCTCTCTCCCTTCCCCTCTCTCTAAAAATAAATAAAATATTTTTTTAGAAAAGAATGTTCTCAGAATTAAGAACCTGGAGAAGCTGACTGCCGGCTTGGGCCAGCAGAGAGGCCACATACCAAAGGTGGGTGGTCCGGTTCCACACCATCTTGTGCTCCTGCAGTGTCAGCCGCTGGATCACCCCCTTGCAGTTTTCCACAAACTGGCTGTTAAGCGTCTCTTTAACAGCCCGAACAGCTCCTAAACGGAAACAAATTGTTTTATTTCTGAAGAATTGTTCTGCCCTCCCCTTTAAGGTAAATTAAGTTTTGTTTTTAGTTTGAGCTAGTTTCATTCATCAAAACGGTGAAAATGTCATCCCTCTAAGTCATGTTTTGTGGGCATTCTTCCAAGCATGACCCCAGCCCTGTACGGCAGAAATTGTTACAGATGGGGCAACACAGGTCCAGAAAGGCTGGGTAATTTCCACAGTGATCCAGGTCTTTCTGACCCCAGAGTCCGAGTTCTGGACCTCTGCCCCAAGGACACAAAAGGCCCTGAATATCAGCCAAGAACAAACTTACAGAACAGGAAGTTACTTTTCCTTTTACCAATAAATAAACATACCTTCAATGACAGCATAAGGCACACATTTTCCTGGAGCTTCTGAAAGGATACTCTTCAAGTCTTCACCCAAATGGATTCTTTTAGCTCCCTAAATGGAAACAACATATTAAACTGTTGAATACTAACATGGTCAATCAAACGTAAAGGGCAAAAAAGAAGACGACCGTTTACTTTTCCATGTGAACAGAATGAGGAGATCTGGCAGGAACGAAACCACAGGAGAATCAGACTCCACAGCTGTGTCCCAGACGTTTTAACAAACGGGCACAGGGCAGTGCCTCCCTCTGCCGTCTACAGAGTGGAGAGGCCGCAAACACTCTTTTTCCAGTTAATGGAAACACACGCTCCTTCTCATCTTCATTTTTTTAATGAAAACTAAGAATCAACTTGCATATCATAAACTGAACATAATTCAATCTCTTCTTGATGATACAGAACCATGCATCCTGAGGGCTTATATGTAAAGCACCTAAATGAGTACCTGGCACTTGGTAGGGACTGGAGGAGTAGTAGGTATTCTTACCACCTGCCTTTACCAAGTCACGCTCTGCCTTACACACTATCAGAAAGGAGTGCGAGACTAGGGTGAGGCTCTGTTAACTGGTACCAAACACTATTCTATTTTCAGTTTCTCTTTCTTCCCTCTCACAATCGGATGAGCATGGCAACGTCTCCAGCTGTCTTCCGGTAAAAACCCCTCGTCCCCCCACCCCTCCCAATTCATAGTTTCCAACCCGCTGTGCTTGGGAACCGAGCCAGCCTGCTACTGCTGCATCAAAAATATGAGAAAAGTAATATAATTAATAAACACTTCCTGAGCATCGATGCGCCAGGCACAGTGCTGGGCGCTAGGGATTCAGGGATGAATGAAGAGCAGTTCCCACTTTCAGGGTAATCCCATCAACAAGTCTCAAGGATGCCAGATAAGTAACCCCTAGAGAGGACAAGAGACACCGGATACGCCTTAAGGTCAATCTAAGATGAAGCCACTGCTACGTAGGCAATGACAAGGGCAAGGTCAATAAGCCACCTACACTGTGAAGCTCATTTTAAAAGACAACAACTAACACAGTTTATTTACTTGATTTACTACGTGTCTCCCTCCACTGGACCAGTAAACTCTAGGAAAGTTAGGACCTTGTTTGTCACACTCACTGCGGGCCCCCTGGTGCTAAGAACAGTGCCTAACACAGAGGAGCACTCGGTGTGTATCTGACGAATAAACAAGCACTCAGATCTGCTGTGTAGCGGGCACTGCTCTTCCCCAAGACATCTGCAGGGTCTCCCTCATCTCCTCCTGGGCTCTGTTCAAATGCCCCTTTATTTAAAATAGCAAACCTCTCTTTCTCCAGCATTACATGTCCTCTCCTCCCTACATGACTCTAGTACTTATCCCCATCTCGCATACTATCTGATTTATTTGTTCATTGTCTGTCTGCTTGTAGAAGAGAATCTCCATGAAGGCAGGGCCTTTCGTCTGTTCTACCAACGCGATATCCCCCGTGCCTGCAGTTTAGCGGGTGTTCAATCAATATTTGTCGAATAAAGAGTATTGAAGTCAAAATTCATTCTGAGTCATGGGAGGGACTTGTCAGAAGAAGCCCCATGAAGCAATTATGACGAGGCCTGAATTCCGATCCCAGTTCCTCCAGCGGGTGACCCCCTCCCTCCCTTAGCCTAGTTCCTCTTTTGGTTAGCACTCCGACGGCGGAGCGGCCCAAGGCGAACTGCGTGCCCACCATTACCGGGGGCAGAGACGACCCGGCTGAGGTCAGGCCAGCTCCAGCACTGACCTTGAGTTCTTGGGCGTCCCGGACCTTCTGCCGGTACACGGAGTACAGGACCGCGGTGACGACAGAGCTGCTGCCCAGAAGGATGAACTGGACCAGCGAGGGCCGCCCTCCGCTCTCCATGGCTGAGCCGAGCCCGGCGTGCAAGAGGGTACGCCGAGGTAACGCCCCGGGACCCCAACGGTACACCGCTCTCCACCTCCCTCCACGCCCGACAGCAACCCCCAAGGCCTTTCCCGTAAACCCGCATCCGGTCGCCAAGCGATGACGTGTTCCAAACAGGAAGTAGGGGGCGGGAAAAACGGAAGGCTGTGTTGCCAGAGTGATTCCGCCAGGGGCGGGGCGGGGCGGGGCGGGGCGGGGCGGGGCCTCCGAACCCGGTATTGGGATTGTTTTGCTGGAGCTGAGCGGTCGCTCGGGGCTCCTCCTTATGTCACAAGACATACTAGTCATAATTGACTTGCCTGCGTCTCCCTAATCTCGGTCCCGTTGATTTCCTGAATAGTTGGATGGGTTGTTCGATGTCTCCATTAGATTAGGAGAAAAGAACAGAATATATAATAAACATAATGCATTTAAGCTTCACAGCAAATCTTGAGACTTGGATTACATTCTTCGACTTTACAGATGAGAACCCAGGCCAGAGAGGTTAGGAGATGTGCTCAAAGTCACACTGCCAGTGAGAACTAAAGAGGAATTTATTGGACTCCAGAGTTCTTGCTGCGAGAGGGCAGAATATATCACCAAAGTAGTCCCTTATTCTGCCATCACTGCATATAACAGCATATTGTTTATTAACTACTAATTACAGCTACATTTATTGAAAGTCTATTATGTGTCCGATATAATGACAAAAAGCTTCACAGACATCATACCATTTAATCCTCACAGCACAGCTATAAAGCAGATTTCAGAGGCTCTAATAGGTGTGTACTGGTATCTCACTGTGATTTTAATTAGCATTTCTTTAATGACTAATGATGTTGAACATCTTTTTACATGCTTATTTGCCATCCACATATCTTCATGGATGAAGTATCTGCTCACATCTGTTTCCCGTTTTTTATTTGGTTTGTTTTCTAAATTATTGACAGTACTTTGTATGTTTCCGATACAAGTCCTTTACCAAACACGTGATTTACAAATACGTTCCTCCACACTGTGCCTTGACCTCCCATTCTTTTACATTGTCTTTTGAGAGCAGAAATTCTTGATTTTTATGAACTCCCATTGATTAATTTTTTGAAACATTATGCTCTTGGCATTGCATCAAAGAAGTCTTTGCCTAACCTAAGACCCGGAAACAAATTTTCTCCGATGTTTTCTCCCAAAAGTTTTATAGTTTTAGGTATTACACTTGTCTATGATCCATTTTGAGTTACTGTTTGCATATGGTGTGCCAGGCACCAGCTTTCCACGCAGCGCTGCATGCCATCACTGTCACGTCTGCTACAAAGTAGTTAGGTTTCTATTTTTATCCCCATTTTACGACGAGGAAACAGTGAAGTAAAGTTATAGCGTTCATCCAATTTCATCTTTCTCCGGGGTTATATGCTTAAGCACCAAATGATACCTACTTTTATTTCGTTCACATTGCTGGCGCTAAGAACAACTCAGTGCTTGGTGGGGGTCATTCCCTACCTAAACCACACGCGTCACTCCTACTCAAAGATTCACTCAGTGACAGCCTATTTAGGAAGCTTGCCTGGTAGCCAGAATTCCACTGGGAATAGTGGAAATAATTTGTAAAACGGTCTGCAAGTGTCCATCCATCTCCACTATGATCTCTGGGATTTTCCCAGGAACAGGTGTAGTCAAGGCTGCAGTGGATACTATTAGCCCCAGGGAGGCGCTAGGAGCACAGGATCCAGAAGGCAACCAAAAAAGCGGGCGTGTTGGGGAGTAGGCCTAGGGAAGGGAGATAAAGGAATGGCGAGGGTCTGGAAATTTAAGGGGAGCACTGAGCTAACCGTGAACCCACGCTGGGCTGTATCTAGGGGACTGTTAGTCCTCAGGCTTGCTAATTGCCAGCAGGCCCTGTGACCATCACCTCCAGCAACCTCCGCCTGTGATGTGCAGGACGCTGACCTCCATTCCACCCCCATTCCCCTACCCCCACCCCACCCCACCCCCACCTCTACCACCTCCCCTTTAGTTACTTTTTAATTTTTTTTAGGATTTTATTTATTTATTTTTAGAGAGAGAAGAAGGGAAGGAGAAAGAGGGAGAGAAACATCAGTGTGTGGTTGCCTCTCATGCTCCCCATATTGAGGACCTGGCCCACAACCCAGGCATGTGCCCTGACTGAGAATCCAACCAGCAACCCTTTGGTTCGAAGGTTGGCACTCAATCCACTGAGCCACACCGGCCCCTTTTAGTTAGTTATTAACAGCACCTGTTGGTCAGTGGGAGGCACCTGGCAACCTGGATGTTGGGAAAGGATGATTTAGGCACCCTGAGTCCTCATCAGCTCTGCCATTTACTAGGCATGTGACCTCTGACAAAGTCACAGCAGCTTCCTGAGTCTCAGTTTCCCATCTGTATTCCAGCTGGGATTCAAGTCAAGCTACTTGAAAATAGATTAAAACAGCTCCTCCCAGGTCCTGGCCAAACCACTTCGCTGCTCTGAGCCTTGCTTTTCTCATCCAGAGAAGGGGGTAATATCCCTGTGTCTGCCATGACTGCTGCAGCCCAGATAAGCTGATGTGCGGGGAGTTGCTATAAGCATATTAGGAATTCTCCTTTTATTATCTGTGTTCTTGGTTTGCAAAACATAGGCGAGGAAGTGGATGCATTTGAACAATTGAATGATTGTTTTTTAACCTATTAAATCTGTTCAGCATCATTTGGTAGGATATACTGTAATTTCTGAAAATTGTTTATTGTAGTCACAAGATAAACAAAAGTTGAATAACCGACCGTGGCTGAATGGCAAATGAGTAATAGAGAAAGATAAATAAGACAGAAGTTCAGAGGAGGAACACAGCATTGCCACAGGCTTCTGTGGTCAGGGAATAACCATAGTAGTAGCACTCACTGAACACCTACTACGGGCCATGCACTAAGCCAAGCACTTTGCATACAGAATCATAAATCTTATTTGAAGCAACTTTAAGGGTCATTCTACAGATTTATGTGTATAATTATTCCCTTAGGGTCCATCTCCCCTGATAAATTCTAAGCCAAATGTGCCCAGGAGTTTTATCTGTCTTGTTAACTGCTGCATTCTCAGTATTTTGCTCAGTACCTGGTATTTAATAGATGCTCAGTAAATATCTGTTGAATAAATAAATGAATCAATCAACAACCCTTATTCCAAACTGATTCCCAGCAGGAGAAGCTCTCCTACATTGACTCAGAGAGGGATGTCAGCCTTTGCCTGAACCATTCCCTTGCTGGAGAACTCACTGCCTCACAAGGAGTCTATGTCAACTACCTTGTATCCCTGGCACTTAACCTCCTTGGCCCTGGTTCTGCCTTCCTGAGTCTTTGTTCATCCTGAAGAAAGAGCTAAATATGGAGCTTTTCTGCACATCTCAGTGACTTCCTTTGAGTTCTGCCAACCAGGAGCCCAGCTAATTCTGATGGAAGGAAGGAACATTATAATGGCTAGAAAGGGTGCAAGTTCATCTTTTCCTCAAGTTGGGAGGAAACTGTCTATGTGTAAGGCAAATGAGTGGATTGGAACTTGAAAAGAAAACAGACTGTAGATACTGGAGAGGAAGGGATAAATGTAGGATCCTCTGTGGGACCTAGCGCTGCAGGGAGGAGGGCCTTGGCCCCAGCTCTCACCAGCGATTGGCTTAAGAATGAGCGTGTGGACTTCCGGCCAAGATGGACGGTAAGTAGAAACACTGTGCCTCCTCGCACAACCAAAAGAAGGACAACAACAAATTTAAAAACCAAAATACAACCAGAACTGACAGAAAATGGGACTGTATGGAAGTCTGACAACCAAGGGGTTAAAGAAGAAACATTCATCCAGACCAGTAGGAGAGGCAGAGATGGGCAGCGGCTGGAGGACCAGGGCGGACAAGGCGGTGGCTGGTGGGCCTGGTAAGATGGCAGATTGCAGGCTGGGCGGTCCCACATTTGCGTGCAGATCAACCAGGAGGAACAACTGGGGAATGAGATAGACTGAGCAACCCAGGGTTCCACCCAGGGAAATAAAGCCTCAAACCTCTGATCAAAAACACCTGTGGGAGTTGAGGTGGCAGGAGAAACTCCCAGCCTCACAGGAGAGTTTGTTGGAGAGACCCACACGGTCCTAGAATGTACACAAACCCACCCACCCAGGAATCAGCACCAGAAGGACCCAATTTGCTTGTGGGTAGTGGGGGAACCAGAAGAGAACAGAGCAAGTACCATTGTTCCCTCTCGGATCCCTCCCACATGTACATCATAACAACGCAGTGACATGGGTTGCCCTGCCTGGTGAACACCTAAGCCTCCGCCCCTTATGTGTAACAGTCACACTGAGACCAAAAAAAAAAAAAAAAATGGCCCGAATGAAAGAACAGATCAAATCTCCAGAAAAAATACAATTAAGTGATAAAGAGATAGCTAATCTATCAGATGCAGAGTTCAAAACACTGGTAATCAGGATGGTCACAGAATTGGTTGAGTATGGTTACAAATTAGAGGAAAAAATGAAAGCTATGCAAAGTGAAATAAAGGAAACTGTACAGGGAACCAACAGTGACAGGAAGGAAACCAGGACTCAAATCAACAGTTTGGACCAGAAGGAAGAAAGGAACATTCAACTAGAACAGAATGAAGAAACAAGAATTCAAAAAAATGAGGAGAGGCTTAGGAACCTTCAGGACATCTTTAAATGTTCCAACATCTGAATCATAGGGGTGCCAGAAGAAGAGGAAGAGCAAGAACTGAAAACTTATTTGAAACATAATGAAGAACTTCCCCAATCTGGCAAAGGAAATAGACTTCCAGGAAGCTCAGAGAGTCCAAAAGAAGTTGGATACACCAAGAGGAACCTTGCAGGCAAGAGGGGCTGGAAAGAAGTATTCAAAGTCATGAAAGGCAAGGACCTGCATCAAAGATTACTCTCTCCAGCAAAGTTATCGTTTAGAATGGAAGGGCAGATGAAGTGCTTCCCAGATGAGGTCAAGTTAAAGGAGTTCATCATCACCAAGGCCTTATTATATGAAATGTTAAAGGGACTTATCTAAGAAAAAGAAGAATAAAAATATGAACAGTAAAATAACAACAAACTCACAATTATTAACAACCAAACCTAAAAAAAACCTAAGCCAATGACTAGAACAGGAACAGAACCACAGAAATGGAGATCACATGGAGGGTTATCAGAGATGGATGGGGGAGGGAGGGGGAAAAGGCACAGGGAATAAGAAGCATAAATGATAGGTACAAAATAGGGGGAGGTTAAGTATAGAATAGGAAATGGAGAAGCCAAAGAACCTATATGTATGACCCATGGACACGAACTAAAGGCGGGGAATGAGGGTGGGAGGGGGTGTGCAGGGCGGAGGGGAATAAAGGGGGGAATGGGACAACTGTAATAGCATCATCAATAAAATATATTTTTTAAAAAAAGAATGAGCATGTGACCCAGTTCTGGCCAATGAGCTAGAAGGGAAGGTTCTGCTGAGGGACCTCAGGACCACAAACTGAAAGAGACAGTTCCTTTCCTGCCTCTGACCAATGTATCTGGAGGTGACACAGCTGTCGAAGCCATGGTGCCGCCACCAAGACCAATACATGGAGAAGGGCAAAGCCAGAGAGAGGTGGGGCCAGAGCTTTGATCTAGCTGTGCCTTAAAACACTCCATTCTTTTTTTTATTATTGATTTTAGAGACAGAGAGGAAAGGACAAAGAAAGAAAGAGAAACATCAGTTTATTGTTTCACGTATTTATGCATTCATTGGTTGATTCTTGTATGTGCCCTAATCAGGGATCAAACCTGCAACCTTGGTATATTGGGATGACGCTCTAACCAACTGAGTTATCTATCCTGCCAGGGCAAGACACTCCATTCTTGAACTTCTTGTCAATGAGATGATAAACCTTATTGTGTAATCCCAGTGAACTTGCCATTGGTCAGTACCACCACCAACAGCATCCGAACAGATACCGGTACATAGATAAAAGCCGAACTGCATACCAGGGCTCTTTCGGTGACAGGCGCAGAAGCCCAACTGTCACACACTTAAGCAACGTAGAACATGTTGGTTCAAATAACTGAAAAGTTCAGGGTTGACTGAATCTAGAGACTCAAATCATGTAGGGCATGGTCCCCGGGATCTTGAGGACTCCTCAGAGTCATCCCTGACATATCCTGCTTTTTTCTAGGCAGACCCATTCGATGCCCACCAGACAGGATCTGCTGCCTTTCAGTTCTGTGGCCACGGGTCAGTCACTGAAGACCCTTGAGCCCCCATTTCCCTATCTGCTCAGTGTTTACCATGTACGGTTTACTGTGCATGAATAGCTCCCAAGAACACATATACTAAGAAAACTTTGTATTGAAATGTAGCTAATATTTACTGAATGCTTATTCTATGCCAAATTCTTTGTGTGTCTTATCTAATCAACTCCTTGTGATAACCTGTGGCAAGACAGCTAATTATACCCCAACATTTGTTCCATCCTTTCTTTCCTGGTAAATAATACCTCTCTTGTTTAGCTAGGCACATAATAACTACATTTCCAAGCTCTCCTTGCCAGAGGCACAACCGTGTAACTAAGTTCTGGACAAAGGAGAGGAAAGGGAAGTATCATATCAAACTTCTAAGGCATGTTCTTAGAGGGAAAGAGGCACATCTTCCTGAACTTCTTTCTTCCAGCTGGTTGGAATTCAGTCAAGATAGCTGGAGCTCCAGCAGTGATCATAGGTTATGAGGTAAAGGCCAGGTGTTGAGGATGGCAGAGCAACAAGATAAACAAGGCTCGAATCCCCAGTGGCTATGAAGCCACACTACGCTTCCTACATCTATAAAGAGAAGTGAATTTTGTTTTTTGTTTTTTATGTTATTCTCCACTGAACCTAGTCTCAACTGCAACTGAACCTAGTCTCAACTGACTCCCCTGTTCTAGCTGTCCCTATCCACTTTCCTGTTTTGTTTTAATAGTCTGCACGTTTATCATTGGTCTGCCATAGAATGCAAGCTCAGGAGGGCAGAGATTTTCTGTTTCATCAACTTCCACATCCTCTTGAACTGTGCCTGATACATAGTAGATGCTCCATAAATATTTGTTGAGTGGGTGAATTGAACGATGACCAGCCCTAAAGGTATGTAACATTATGATTTTACAGATGAAGATGCTGAGGCTCAGAGAGGACCACAAGCCTAGGAAGTGATGGAGCCTGGATGTGAAGTGAACCCAGAAAGTCTGGCTCCAGAACCCACGCCCTTAAACACTGAGCTGCCACCCAGTGCAGAGAAGCCCCTCGAAGTCCCTCTAACAGGACCCATGCCCTGCCTCTGATGGGAAAGGCTGGACTCCTTCACGGAGGAAGTGTGAGCAGGAGTGCAAGGCCAAGAGGTGTCTCCAGGGCTTAGTTACTAACAAGGCTTGGGAATGCAAAAAGGAAAATCTCGTGTTTCCTTGATTCTAAGACACCATAAATGTAACTGTGAGTGGGGAAGTAAACACTGCCCTGGATATATATATATTGACCTGAGACACCTCCTGATTTCAGAAACATTATCATGGCGGAGACGTGCACCTTCAGCTGAGGCTGTGGAGTAGTCAACATTCCTTTGAGAAACTTGTCAGAGACTCTTTCTTAAATCTTCCCGGAAAGGATATAGTTTGGCCAATCCTTCCTGTAAAGGGACCTAAAACAAGGCTGGGTTGTTTGATTTCCACCCCCCACCTACATCTCTGCCAGAGTTAATCACTCCCTTCCTTCCTGTGCCTTCCTGCACACTTTCTTTCAAGCCGCGGTGTAATTTATGTGTTTACCTACCTCCTCTGTCAGAGTCTGGGTTGGAGGGCCCAGGATCACATGCTGTCTCCCGCCCTATTTGCCTCCGAGGCCCCAGCGCAGAGTCTGACCCAATAGCAGGCACTTAGTGAGTATTTACTAAGGGAACGCACGACCAAATCAATGAGCAAATAAATGGAAGAACAGATGCATGGTAATGCCTACACGCAAGTCTCCAGGCATCAGAGCAGCATCGAAGAAGAGAGAGGCAGAAGACAAGCCTCCTTCTGAGTATTGGGGGAAGGCAGTGGTTACCTGACCTTGTAGAAAAGAGCTGCTTTTACCTGGAGGGCTGGGGGTGGGGGAGGGGGCCAGCCTCTGACCCTGTTCTGGCCAAAAACCTAAGTGTCTCGTCAACTCTGGGCGGAAACCTGGTGCTGCTAATCTCACCTCCACCCTCCCCAACTCACAGGCAGGAGGGAGGCAAGACACATTTTCTCCCAAAATATGCAGCCATGGTGGTTGCCAAGAGCATTAGGATCCTCATGTTACTTGACATTCTTTTTTTTTTAAGAAGTTTGGTTGCCATGGTAACAAAATACTGTTTGCCAGACTGAAGATGAATCTCTGGCTCAAATCTGAGGGAGATGAGGCTCTTTCTAGACATATCCTGGAGTGGTGGGGTGGGACCAAGCCTTCCACCTCCCGACTCGGTAAACATCAAAAGGATTCAATCGAATGGCACTGAAGCAACCTACAAAAAAAAAATGGCTGACGGAAGGGGAGTCCAGCTCCCGCCTGGCTGCCTGGGGTAGGGCTGCCCAGTGCCCTCCTCAAAGCCACCCAGGCACTGTCGGCTCTGCCTGCCAGCCACATGGGTGCTTTCAAACAGCAGCCAACTGCTGCTGGTGGCACATACCTCAAAAGCAAACACGCCCATGACCTAGACAACAGCCACTGCCCATTCATTCAAAAATATACAGTTGACCCTTGGACAGCATGAGTTTGAACTGCGCAGGTCTACTTAACATGGATTTTTTCAATATACAATTGGCTTTGCACATCCCCAGGTTTTCTCACTGAGGATCCAATCAAACGAAAGCAGTATTTTCCATCTGCAGCTGGGAACCCACACGTGTGGAGGGCCGATTTCAGTTACACAGGGATTTTCAACTACACAGAGGGCCGGCCCCCTAATGCCCATGTTGTTCAAGGGTCAACTGTGTTTATTGAGCATCTACTACTGGCCGTGATAGTTGAAGCCACTGGGGATAGAGGTAAAAATCCTCCAGGAGGAGTCTAAATCCTGCCCTCAAGAAGACAGATGATAATTAAACAAACAAGGAAAAGGCGGTTTATCAGAAGGTAGGGTAGGTTGAAGTTCACTTCCAAGCCCTGTGCATTTTGTGAATATGTCTTCTACATGGCAAAAGGAGTTTTGCAGTTGGGATTAAGTTAAGGATGTTGAGATGACGGTGCTATCCTGCATCTTCCACATGGGGCCAAGGTAACAGTCACGAAGGCTTTATAAGAGGGAGACAGGAGACCAGCGAGAGAAGAAGCAACACTGTCAGTGGGGCCATGAGCCCGGGAACCTAGGCGGCCTCCAGGAGGTGGGGAAGGCAAGGACACAGGGTCTCGCCTGGACCCTGTAGAACAGGGGTGTCCAACCTTTTGGTGTCTCTGGGCCGCGTGGGAAGAAGAAGAGTTGTCTTGGGCCACACATTAAATACATAAACACTAAGGAAAACTGATGGGGAGAAAAAAGGGGTTTAAGTAAATTTACGAATTTGTGTTGGGCCACATTCATAGCCACCCTGGGCCTCATGCGGCCCGTGGGCCGTGGGTTGGACACCCCTGCTTTAGAAGGAATGCAGCCCTGGGGACCTAGTATAGGCTTCTGACCTCCAGAATTGTAGGATAATAAATGGGTGTTGTTTTAAGCCACTGTTTGTGGTCATTTGTTACAGTGACAACGGGAAATGAATGCAGATGGTGACAAGTGTCAGTGGAGAAAAATACAGCAGACAATGAGGACAGAGAGTGCTGGTACGGGTGGCGAGGTCGTGATTTTGCAGTTTTAAATGGGGTGGTTAGCAAGCTGCTCTGAGAAGGTGGCGTGTTCTCAACAAGACGTGAAGAAAAGGATGGGGGGACCTGCCAGTGTGTGAAGAACATTCCTGGCTGAGGGAAGAGCCAGTGCGAGGACCCATAGGTGGGAGTGGGCCTGGCCTGTGAGAGCAACACCAAGAGAGCCAATGTGGTATGACCACATCAGGAGAATGGTAGGGGGCGAGGTCAGCCGGCCCAGGGGCAGCTCATTTGAGGCCTGGTAGGCCATGGGGAATGCTACAGACTGAATGTAGCCCCCCGAAAGTCGCATGTTCAAACTTAACCCCCAGTGTGATGGCACTAGGAGGTGGGGCCTTTGGGGGTGATCGGGTCATGAGAGTGAGCCCTCATGAATGGGATTATCGCTTTTATAAGAGACCCCCAACTCGCTCCTTTTGCCACATAAGGACACAGTGAGAAGATGACCATTTGTGAACAAGGAAGCAGGTTCTTACCAGACACTGAATCTGCTGGAGCATTGATCTTGGACTTCCCAGCCTCCAGAACTGCAAGAAATAAATTTCTGTTATTTATGAGCTGCCCAGTCTGTGGAATGTTGTTATAGTAGCCCGAACAGACAGGAACCACTGAAAGGTTTTGAGTGGGGGAGAGACATAATTGGACTTACCTTCTAAAAGGGGCCCTGTGATGGGAATAGACTGAGTAGGGACCAGGGCACAGGTCGGGAGAACAGTGAGGAAGCTACTTTATCAATTCAGGTGAAAGCGGTTGGACCAGGGTGGGACCTGTGAACTTGGTGTGGAGAGGTCAGATCCTGGATGTACTCGCAGGTGGAGTTGACGTAAATGGGTTCAGATTGGTTAAGGGTGTAAGGAAAATAGAGGAGTCTAGATTAATGCTAAAGTTCTTGGCCTGAGTAACCGGGAGGCTGGCATGGCCATCCCTGGTTCGGTCATTTTCATTTTGAGAAGCTTATTTGACCTCCAAGTGGAGGGTAGGACAGAGTCTGGAGTTCAGAGGAGAGATCATCCACAGATGGCCTTGGGAGGTTGTTAGCTTCTAAGATGGCATTTCAAGCTAAGAAACTGCATGAGATCACCAAAGGAGCATGGGGCATGCCAACAGCTCAAGGTCAAGGAGATAAGGAGAACTCAGCAAAGGAACTTGAGAGGAGTAGCCACTGAGAGAAAGACCAAGTGAGGATGCAAAGAAAGAGTGTTCAGAGGAAAGCGGGTGGCCAGCTGTACCAAACGCTGGCAGGAGCTCAGCCTGAGCATCTGCCACAGGAGGTAGCAGCTTGGAGGTTACCAGTGACCTTGAGAAGCACAGTGGAAGCCAAGGGCAGATGTGAGTAGATCCATGAGACTGAGAGAGGAGGAATTGGGCCCAAGGAGCAGAGAACACTTTTTCAAGGTTTGCTATAAAGAAAAGCACACAAGTAAGCACTGGCCGAAGCAAGGACGTAAGACCAAGAGGGTTTTATTGTGTTTTTGTTTGTTTTGGTCTTGTACACGGAAGAAATTACAGTGTGTTTACACACTGATGATCCGAACGAGAGGAGAGGGGGAACTGATGACACAGAAGTGCAGGAGCTCTCGGGAGTGAGACCTTGAGGAAGTGGCTGGGGATGAGCTGGCTTCAGGCCCACCATCCGCAGGGCGACAGGGAGGCCACGTGTGAGCCCTGATGCAGGTGGGCGGTGGTTGCGCTGCTGAGGCTGGGGAAGTTCTCTCCTGTTGGCCCAGTTTTCTGGGGAAGTAGGAAGCAAGAGCCTCAGCTGAGAAGAACAAGGAAGGAGGCGTGGGGGTCTGAAGATAGAGGAGGAGGTGTGAGACCATCACGTTGGAGAGAGGGAGGGTGAATGGACTGGGGAAGTGTAGTAGACATGCCTGATAGTGTAAGGGTTTACTGGAGGCCAATGGCCATCTGTGAATGGAGAGTGACCTGTGGCTTCTGTGTTTCCACAGCCAGGGCTGAGCGGAACAGTGCAGACACAGAGTGGGTGGGCAGCTAGGTGAAACGAGATCTGGGATTTTGCTCGGGTTAGTAAAATAAACCAGGGGAAAGGCCGCGCACTTCAGGGGCTTGTGAGAGGCAGAATAATGGTGCCCTCAAAGACATCTACATCCTAATTCCTGGAATCTCTGCACATATTAGAATACAAGGCAAATAGGCATTAGAATGACAGTTGCAGACAGAATTAAGGTGGGTGCTCAGTTAACCATGAAATGGGCAGATTATCCTGTAATGTCCAGATAGGTCAATGTCATCCCAGGGGTCCTTACGAGTGGCAGAGGAAGAGAGAAAGGCAGAAGTGGAGAAACAGCAGCATGGGGAGACTCAGCTCAGCGCTGCTGACTTAAAGATGGGGAGGAGTCCGTGAGGTAAGGAATGTGTGTGTCGGGGGGCCCTCGGAGCTGGAAAGGCAAGGACGCAGACTTCCCCCCAGAGCCTCAGGAAGGGACATGGTCCTGTCGGCAGCTGACGTCAGCCCAGGGAGACCCATTTCAGACTCTGACCTACAGAGCTGTAAGAGAGTCAATTTGTGTTGTTTTAAGCCATTACATGTGTGGTCATGTTACAGCAGCAGTAAGAAACTAACAGACACACAAGGAGTCCTGGATTGGGGAAGGAGCTCTGACAAGGATGAAAAGGTAGTCAGACCAATGAACTGGAGAGCCAGGCAGCGTCAGAGAGTTGCTGGAGATGAGACCCCAGAAGGTAAGTTCTTATCCTGTGGGGTGCTTTAAACTGACATTACGAAGGGGCTGCAGTTATCGGTAATGGAAAGGTCAAGGGTATGAGAATGGGAGCGAGTGCCACTCTCATCGGGGTGAGATGGGGTGAAGGACAGGATCCTCGGAGAATGAAGCAGGAGACCAGAATGTGGAAGGATCATTTTTGTGGATATTGAAATCAGCAAGAAGGAAGCAGGACTGGGACAGCAGAGCCAGGGGTCAGAATCTTTAGGGAAGGAGGCCCCGGAGGCTGGAAGGTGACCGCCACAGAGACGAGTGGGTGGCGTGGGACGTGGGGGATGTAGGGAGGAAAAAGGGATTTTGATTTGTGAGATGTGAAGGGGAACAAGGACACCTGCCCCACAGCCGGCCCAGAGGCTCAGGGGGGACGGGTCAACAGGAACCAGCCCTCCGTTGGGAAGGCTGCTGGAAGACACTGACGGAAGGGCCATCGCTTAACCCCTACTGAGCCGTCCTTTTAGCCAGCGTCCCAGCGCCTCCCAGTGACCCCCTGGACCGGCATTCACACCCTCCCACGCACAAGGATCAGGGCTGGCCCGGCGGGACCAACCCAACGTGGCAGAGAAACACTCAGAGACTTGGCTGATTCACTCCAGGGACATCGGTCGCCACCCAGCGAGAGAGAAGATGAGGCCTCAGCCGACAGCCAGCACCAGGCAGGCATGTGCGTGAGCCACGCCCGAGTGGACCCTCCGGTGCCACTTGACCCTTCAGATGACGCAGCCCCCACCAGCATCTACCTGGAACCTCAGGAGAGACCCCTAAACTGCCCAGTTGAGTTGATCCCCCGATTCCTGACCCATGGAAACCCTGAGAGGCAATTACACGATCACTGTTTGGGGGTGATTTGTTACACAGGGGTAACTAAGACACCAGTTCCTCTTCTCTTTAAGTAGTCCCTCCCCCGGCAATGCCTCTGAGTTCCAAACGAAATGGCTTCCTCAGGCAGGTGGCCTCTGATGCCCTTGGCTGAATTAGGAGCACTCCGCGCGCCTCACACCACATTATTAGACAATCATTTGCCTAACAGTTTAAGTGTTTCATGTACATTCCGGTGACATGTAACTCTCTCCTAAACAAGACCGAAGCCCCGGAGGAGAGGGGCCATGCATCGCCTCTGTGCCCTGGGCCTGCCTTGTCTCCAGGGTTCAGAAACCGTCTGCTGAATGGCTGACTGCATGAGTGAAGACTGACCATAGGTGGTTACATTTGGGGGTCAAGTGGAGGGATTCATGTTGAGATCAGGGTTAGTACAAAAGGAAGCCAACCTAGAAAGCCCCTTCGCTGGCCCTGTCTTTGCTCCCACCTGCTCGGGCTCCAGGGCGAGTGGGCTGCAGGTGTGTCCTCTTGCCTGTCTCATTCCTGAGACCCTAATACTGGCCTTGGTTTAGACTGTTCTGCTCGTTATACAAACATGATTTTGCTTGGAACCGGACGGTGATTTGATGGATGGACCAAGAGCTTATCTCTCAAGCACAGGCGCACTGAAAACCACATTCCCATCCATCACCTTGGCTCACCCCCTGCATTCAAGCCTTTCGGTGACTGGGAACCTGATGGCAGACTAATACTATTCCGAAGGCTCCTTTATGCTTAAAATACTTCAGAATGAGTAATCATTTTTGTCACATTCCCCTTTTTCTTTATTCCTTAGTCATGAATACACAATTTTTCCAAAGGTCAAGAGCATGCCATACTGATTTCAGTTACTGCTCTTCTAGTTACTAACTGTGTGGCCTTAGGGAAGTTACTTAACCTCTCTGAGCCTCCTCTCAGTCCCCTCATCTGTAAAATAGAAATTACTAACTCCTCCTTGCAAAGGTAATTGTGAGGACTGGCTACAAATAAAGGAAAAGGTTTTGCAAAGTGCCTGGAATATAGCAAGCTTGAATTAAATATAATTTTGTTGTTAGGAATGAATAGAGCCGAATGAATTAGAAATGAATATAGCTTCAAACCAACCTGCAGCAGAGTTTTGGATTCATGAGCATTCTAAAGCACACAGACTGTTCTTTAAAAAAATATGCACAGCCCTGGCTGGGTAGCTAAGTTGGTTAGGGCCATGTCCCCATACGCCAAGGGTGTGGGTTTGACCCCTGGTCAGGGCACAGATAAGAATCAACCAACGAATGTGCAAATTGGTGGAACAACAAATCAATGTTTCTCTCTTCCTCTCTATTTCTCTCTCACTCAAAACCAATAAATAAAAAAATTTAAACATGCACACACAAAGCGTACCAATCCAGCACCAAAAAGCATATGTAAACCCCTATAACTAATATATATATCCACACAATAAATCATAGTTCATTCCTATTCATCACTTACATAATCACTTACAACCGCCTGGAGATTAAGAAAATTGTACTTTAAGAACATTGAAAATCTTGCCAAAATCTTTCTAAAAGAAACAGTTTCCAGCCTTCAAGAGAAGCATTGTACCAACCGCTATCTACATTTCTCCAAGAGGAAAGGCGGGCAGCCCAAATGAGTCACTGTCGGAAGTGAGGCTGTTTTTAAAAAATAAAAGTGTATGCGCTGTCCTTTGAGAATAACATGCTGACCCGCCATCAATGAGGGTTGCTGGCAGCTGCTTTCCTGTAGTGGGAAGGACGAAGACAGAGTCAGGTGGCGGAAGCACAACTCGATTAGCAAATTTCTCTGAGCACCTGGACGACTGAGTTCCGGATGTCGTCCATGGCACGTGCACTGGACAGCGGAAAAGACGGATGCTCCCCCTGCCCTCAGAGTGCTCGGGCTCCCAGGAGTAGAGGAGACAGGCATTAAACCAAGGTTTACACAAACAATGAATGGACTACAATTCTGATCAATGCTGTGAAGGGCAAAACCCAGGGACGTAGCTCCCTAGAGCGGAGATAGTTAAGCATTGGCTTGAAAGACGAACAGGCTGGAAGAGGAAGCATGGGGACAGGAGGGGACAGCATGTGGAAAGGAGCAGAGCAGGAAGGGGCCCAGTAGTTGGAGGGACTGGAAGGGTCCGGCACAGGGTGCGGGTTACGCAGAGCTTTGGCAGCCGGTGGGACAGACTGGGGATGGTATTAGTTACCTAACACAGGTTCTTCCAAAGTTTGGTGACGTGAGGCACCCTAACACTCATCATCTCGCAGTTTCTGTGAGTCGGGAATTTGGGAGCAGCTTGGGTCCCTCAGGAGGTTGCCGTCCAGGTGTGGGCGGGGGGCCATAGTCATCCGCAGGCCTGACTAGGCGAAGCTGGGGCTGCAGGGCCCACTTCCACGATGTCCTTCACATGGACGGTGACTGGACGCTGGCTGCGGGCGGGAGGCCTCCGCTCCCTGCCATGTGGACTTCTCCGTACTGGTAGAGTGTCCTCAGACATGGTAGCCAAATGTCCTTCACGGCCTAGCCTCACAATTCACAGACGTTGCTTTCACACTATCTCATTTGTGACTTAAGTCAGCCCTATTCGGTGCGGGAGGGGGCTATACAGAGGCATGAATCCCGGGAGGTGAGGACCCCCGGGAGCTGTCTTGGGAGCCTGGCTGCAACAAGAGTGCCTTCCATATCACGGTGTCCCCACAGGGTCCAGTTTTGAACTCAACCCCCACTGCATAAAAGGGTTCAAACCAGAAAGGACAATGGCAAATTAGTCCAGCTTCCTCATTTGGCAGAAAAAAAATTTACTGAATAAATAGGCATTAATTCATCAATTGATATGCACTGAAGTACTTTTACATTCCCAAGAAGAAGTGATAATGAGACCAAGTGGATATGATATATGAATCTTGAGCACAATGATCAGCCATCAGAAAAGCAGTGAGGAAAGGTTTCCATTAGATGTGGAAAATTAAGATAAACTCTACGTTCCTTCCCCAAGCCTCACTGCAATGCCAGCAAAGGCATAAAAGCGGCATAAACCGACGGGGAAAGAGAGAGGAGAGGCACTGATAGCAGCTGAGAGGTGTTCACAACAGTTTGGAGGAGAAAAGGCACACGGAAAAAGGTGGAAACCAATGAGAATCAAGCCGCAGTGTGCTGGGGAGCCCCTGGGAACCCAGGACTTCCACGCACCAGACAGCTCTGATTGTAGGGGTACAGATGCCACATAAAACCAAGGATCAGATGGAACTTGCAGTGAGGGTCCCAGATATCCTCCCCTCTCCTATGCAACATGAAGACACCCACTGCACCCCTTGCAACACGAGACTGCAGCTTTACTCCGTGGGAAAACTGATCCAAAGCACATCCGGACTGAGGACCCCAGGCACAGCTCGGGGTGTGGGAGGCACCATGCTGAGCACAGACTGACTAGCAGCCTGCACACTGATCAGTGAGACGGGAGGTCCCATCTCCATCCACTCCCAGAACACTGGCAGCCAGATCTGCATGGCCCTTTCCCCGTGGGCGGAAGGCATAAAAACAGTGCTGGCTGGTGTGGCTCAGTGGATTGAGTGCCAGCCTGTGAACTAAAGTGTCGCTGGTTCGATTCCCAGTCAGGGCACATGCCTGGGTTATGGGACAGGTCCCTAGCTGGGGGCGTGTGAATGATCCATGTTTCTCTGCCACTCTTTCCCCCTCCCATCCCCTCCCTCTAAAAATAAATAAATTAAATATATTAAGGGGAAAAAAAAGAAGGCGCACAAACAGACATAAAAACCAATGGAATGGGCAGAATAGAGACAGAACCACATGCCTGCATATACAAGAGTGCCAAAATCACTTACTGGGGAGAGACAGTCTTTTCAACAAGCGGTGCTGGGAAAACTGGATACCAAAATTAAGCCAAAATACATCAAAGACCTAAAAGCAAGTCTTAAAACTATAAACTCTTAAAAGACAACATGGGGCCAATCTTCATGACATTGGACTTGGTGATGATTTCTTGACTTTGACACCAAAGCTCAGGCAGCAAAAGTAGAAATAGATAAACTGGACCACCTCAAAATTTAAAACTTCTGTGCACCAAAGGACAAAATCCACAGATAAAAAGGCAACATAAGGAACAGGACAAAATATTTGCAAATCATAAACCTAACAAGGGGTTAATATCCAGCATATATAAAGAATTCTTACAATTCAAAAACAACAAAAATAAATAACCCAATTTAAAAGTGGGCAAAGGACTTAAATGTCCCTTTTTCTAAAGAGGATATACAAATAGCCAACAAGCTAATGCTCAACATCACTACTTAGGGAAATGCAAATTAAAACCACAATCAGATACCCTCTCACAACCCTCAGGATGGCTGCTATAAACAAACAAACAAACAAACAAACATATCCTGGCTGGTATGGCTCAGTGGATTGAGTGCTGGCCTATGAACCAAAGGGTCGCCGATTCAATTCCCAGTCAGGGCATATGCCTGGGTTGTGGGCCAGGTTCCTGGTAGGGGGGTCATGCAAGAGACAACCACACACTGATGTTTCTGTCCCTCTCTTTCTCCCTTTCCCTCTGTCTAAAAATAAATAAAATCTTAAAAAAAAAATTAGAAGATCGATCTAAGAGACCCAATATTAAACTAAAATAGAAAACAAACAAAACCAGAAAACAGAATGGAGGAAATGTCCCCAAAATTGATTTCCAAATTAAAAGATCCACCACCTGCCCAGAGTAAATGTGCATCATATTGAAACTTTAGACCTCTGGAAAAGTCGAGAAACTGCCAAAGAGAAAAATCAGCTCACACATACAAGATTAGCTATCAGAATGTCATTTGATTTTTCAACAGCAACAGTAAATCATGTCCTCAAAATTCTGAGGACAATTTATTTCTAATCTAGAATTCTACACCCAGCAGAACCATCAATCAAAGCTACTGGACTATATGCCCTGCCAAAATAAGGAAATAAATCAAGAGCAGGGGTGAGGGGTGGGACAAGAGATCCAGAAAACTGGCTCCAACCCAGGAAAGAGGCAAAGGAGATTCCTAGGATGGTGGTAGAGCAAAGTCCCAGGACAATAGGTACTCAGGCCTGGAGGGGAGGGTAAGCGGTCCAGATTGGAGCCCAGGGAAGAGACCTCCAAGAAGGCAGGGCTGTGTTTCCCTAAGAAACATGTAGACCTATAAGATTACCTACCTGGTACATTTGGTCAGGTTGAGCTGTTGGGGGAACTGTTGGGGGAACCACTGGAGGATGAATTAGTGATGGTTATGTAAGGAAGTTGTCTTTTTTTTTTTTTCTGTGAGGTGATTCATACTTCTGGAAAAGCAAAAAGGTTGTCCAATACGGGAAATGGAACCTCAGCACACTGCAAAGCCAGTCTTCGAATACTTGCATGGTCACAATAATTAAACTGAACACTGACACCACCACAAGCAAACATTCCAACTGAACTGGGAGAGGAGGAACAAAGTGTGTGATAAAAAGGGTCAGAGAAAAGGGCTGCAAACCTTCATCTTCCATCACAGGGAGGTGATAGATAATGTCTTAAAAAGTAAGAAATCTGGGGAAAATCAGAGATTTCTGGCCAAGATGGAGACATAGGTAGACACACAGTACCTCCTCGCACAACCAAAAGAGGGACAACAACAATTTAAAAACAAAAAACAACCAGAACTGACAGAAAATCGAACTGTATGGAAGTCTGACAACTAAGGAGTTAAAGAAGACACATTCATCCAGACCAGTAAGCGGGGCAGAGCCAGGCAGAGAGGGATCTCAGCAAGGTGGTTTGTGGAGTAGGGGGGGATGCTGCAGCTGGCCGGGGAGACCCACGGCAGACCCGGCAAAACCTGCAGCTGGCCAACCTGGACCCAGCAGGGCCAAGACTGATGGAACGGGTAGTCCCACATTCTCATGCAGATAAACCAGGAGAAAAAGCTGGGGAGTGAAACAGACCACACATCCCAGGGCTCTACCTCGAGGAAATAAAGCCTCAAACCACTGATTGAAAACACCTGTGGGGTTGAGGCGGCAGTGGGAGGAACTCCCAGCCTCACAGGGGAGTTCTTTGGAGAG
The DNA here is from genome assembly GCA_004026765.1 of Micronycteris hirsuta. NCBI lineage: Eukaryota > Metazoa > Chordata > Mammalia > Chiroptera > Phyllostomidae > Micronycteris > Micronycteris hirsuta. The sequence continues at coordinate 69,891 of PVJI01001884.1, forward strand.
ACCCACAGGGTCCTAGAATGTACATAAACTCACCCAACCGGGAATCAGCACAAAAGGGCCCAATTTGCTTGTGGGTAGTGGGGGAAGTGACTGAAAGCCAGCAGAGATCAAAGCAAGCACCATTGTCCCCTCTCAGACCCCTCCCCCACAGCCAGCATCACAACACAACAATGTGCGTTATCCCGCCCTGGTGAACACCTAAGGCTCCACCCCTTATACCTAACAGGTGTGCCGGAAAAAAAAAAATGGCCCAAATGAAAGACCAGATCAAAACTCCAGAAAAAGCCCTGGCTGGTGTGGCTCAGTGAATTGAGCACCAGCATGTGAACTGAAAAACTCCAGAAAAAATACAACTAAGCCACGAAGAGATAGCCAACCTATCAGATGCACAGTTCAAAACAATGGTAATTAGGATGTTCACAGAATTGGTTGAATTTGGTTGCAAATTAGATGAAAAAATGAAGGCTACGCTAAGTGAAATCAGGGGAAATGTACAGGGAACCAATAGTGATGGGAAGGAAAGTGGGACTCAAGTCAATGGCGTGGACCAAAAAGGAAGAAAGAAACATTCAACTAGAAAAGAATGAAGAAACAAGAATTCAAAAAAATGAGGAGAGGCTTAGGAACCTCCAGGACATCTTTAAACATTCCAACATCCGAATCACAGTGGTGCCAGAAGGAGAAGAGGAAGAGCAACAAATTGAACACTTATTTGAAAACATAATGAAGGAGAACTTCCCCAATCTGGCAAAAGAAGTAGACTTCCAGGAAGTCCAGGAAGTTCAGAGAGTCCCAAAGAAGTTGGACCCAAAGAGGAACACATCAAGGCACATCATAATTACATTACCCAAGGTCAAAAATAAGGAAAGGATCCTGGGAGCAGCAAGAGAAAAGGGGACAGTTACTTACAAAGGAGTTCCCATAAGACTGTCAGCTGATTTCTCAAAAGAGACCTTACAGGCAAGAAGGGGATGGAAAGAAGTATTCCAAGTCATGAAAGGCAAGGACCTACATCCAAGATTACTCTATCCAGCAAAGCTTTCATACAGAATGGAAGGGCAGATAAAGTGCTTCCCAGATAAGGTCAAATTCAAGGAGTTCATCATCACCCAGCCTTTATTATATGAAATGTTAAAGGGATTTATATAAGACATGGAGGGTTATCAACAGGGGAGTGGGAGGGGGAGAGAGGGGGAAAAGGTACAGAGAATAAGTAGTATAAATGGTAGGTAGAAAACAGACAGGGGGCAGTTAAGAATAGTATAGGAAATGTGGAAGCCAAAGAACTTATGTGTATGACCCATAGACAAGAACTAAAGGGGGGAATGTGGGGGGGTGCGGGGCGGAGGGGGGAAATGGGACAACTTGTAATAGCATAATCAATAAAATATATATTTTTTAAAAAGCCTGGGAAATCAAAACCAGATCTGTCACTCCAGTACCATTAGTAATAGTGACACAAACACACACACACACACACACAAGTAGGAGATCTGGATTGGAAGTGTCATAAAAAATAAGGAGATAGGCCCGGCTGGTGTGGCTCAGTGGATTGAGCGCGGGCTGGGAACCAAAAGGGTCCCGGTTCGATTCCCAGCCAGAGCACATGCCTGGGTTGCAGGCCAGATCCCCAGTGAGGGCCATGTGAGAGGCAACCATACATTGCTCTTTCTCCCTCCCTTCTCCTCTCTCTAAAAATAAATAAATAAAATCTTAAAAAAAATGAGACAGATGACAAACGTGCCATCTAAAATGTGTGAAAGAGTGTCTTTGGAAGTGAGGATTGAGACTGGGGAAGGGTGGGGCGAGGGACTGCGGTACCATGTTTTACATGACGTCTCCTGTAAGCCAGCTGTTTGACTTTTTCATTTAAGACAAGCCTAAGCGTAATAGAAATTAAAGTTAAATTGAAAAAAGAAAAGATCCAACTGCACACCAGTCTATAACGTCGTGAGGAAGGAAGACAAGCTGGGAGCTCTTTCTACGGACTGGAGTACAGGGAAAGGAGGCTGACAGGGAAAGACAGCCTTGAGTTCTGCCTGGATGACCGGGGCAGGGGCAGCTTTTCTGGTCAGCTGAGCAGGAAGAAGAGCAGAAGGCCAAGCCTGCGGTGCGTGGGGGAGTCTGTGAAGTGAGGAGTGTTCCTGGTGCTGGGAGGAGGTTTGGGAATCCCTGCCAAGAAAGCCAAGGTGAGTGGCTAACAAGGGCTAACAATGTCAAACGCAGCTTTGAGGTCCAGGGCAGTTAACACAAAAACAGACTATTGCACACTGGGATCTTACACAGTCCTGGGTCACCGCCCCCTTTCACCCCCAAAGAGGATTTTCCAAAAGCAATGGGAACGGCACAGAACCAGGCGAGCAAGCCTGGGGAGGCTCCCGGGTGCACCTCACACCTCCCTCTGTGGCTTCTTGCTCTTTCTTATTCTGGTAGGCGGGAGGCTTAGTTACCAGATAAAATATGGGCAATACTTGAGACATACTGAAATTGCTGTTTATCTGAACCTCAGATTTAACTGGGTGTCCTGTGTCTTCATGTGCTAACCCTAGCGACCACGGGAAGCTAGCCTGGACAAAAGCGTGGAGTATCTCAGCCTTGCAAATTGAGACTTTGCTGTGGGCCACGCCCACCGGCCCTCTGCCATGCGTGGGGGAAGGGAACACCAAGGTAGTAAGGTCCAGAGGGTGGACCTACGAGACTCAAGGCAGGAGACAGCAAGATTTTTAAGTGAACCATCCTTCGGGTCAAAACTACCCTAAATCCTTTCCATAAAGGGAGTTGATTGAATTAATGTCTTCATGAGCCCCCAGGGGCAAATCTGGCGCCATGAAAGGCACTCAGATGACCACTGTGCCTCTCATGCCTGTTCTCTTGCAGGCGAATGAGGTCAGGTCTACACCTCCAGGGCGAGAACAGACACCTCCATGTCCTTCTTGTGTGATTGTTGCCACAAGGACATATTACTTGCAGAATCAGCAAGAAGCACAAAAGACATTTCCATATCGAAAATAAAATAAAGTAAGGCTGCAGTGGGCCAGAAATCTGTGCAACCCCTCCAAAGCCAAGATTCTGTAATTCTAAGTAATTTCTTGTTCTTTATTTGCCCGTCATTTCGGGAACATTCAGGGATGCAGCCTTCTTGTTTTGTTTTGTTTTGTTTTTCAATTGCCCAAGGACCCTGAGCCTGCCACTCACTCACTACTCAGGCCCTCTGCCCCGAATGCTGCTCCCACTGTGAAGCACATCACTGCCCCCACTCTCGGAGGTCACCTGCTTTGGTGTGGCCAGGTCTAAGACTCTAGGCTCATTCCTGGCCTGGGGGGCTCCCCAGGTGAGCTGTTCTGAAGCCAAGGAAAGAGGGTAGGTGAGAGCTCACAGACCTTAACAAATCCTGAGAAGGGGAGGTGTGTCCCCACACGCAGGGACAACTATCTCTTTCCCAGCACACTAGAACCTCTCCCTAGTAAGAGCCCCTCATTGGGAGCCCCCGGGGGGGGGGGGGAGGCTGGAAAATGCCCCATCCATATGCAGCATAAGATAGAATCACAGAAGAGAGAGGGCCCACTCCTGGGTCACCCAAGCCTGGGTGGAGCCCTAGTTCCACCTCCTACCAGCCTTGTGACCTTGGGCAGGTCACTTAACGGAGGCCTGGCTGTCCTGAGGATTGAATGAGATAATGTCCTCTGGAGGATGGACAGAAAGAAGGAGCTTTGAGCTTTTCTTTATTTACTTATTTTTAGAGAGGGAGAGAAACATCAATCCGTTGCCTCTCTGCTGCCCCCAAATTCGTGCAACCCAGGCATGTACCCTGACTGGGAACCAAACCAGCAAACTTTCAGTCCGCAGGCGGGTGCTCAATCCACTGAGCCACATTAGCCAAAGCGAAGGCAGGAGCTTTTCATCTGCTATGCCCACAGACCCCTGAAATGCTGCAGAAGTTTCCCCCACCCTCAAAGCACACCCTCCCTGCTTGGTGTCAGTCAAGGGGCATCACCAGCCCCTGGAGCAATGACTTGGCCTCCCAGCTCAGGCCAAGCCGCCTGGCCCACGACCTTGGAGGAACCTGGGAGGAAGCCTCACCAGGCGACAGTACTTTTCCACTGCACTGCTCAGGCCACCTCAGCTGGCTTTCTGCTGTGCAGACAAGAGGCAAAATGAGCCAGGCCGGCCCCATCAGGAACCCACCCCAAACCACTCTTAGAAATGGGGTAAGGACCTGTCGTGCTGAGCGGCAAGGGGCAATCCTAGAAAGAGAGGAGAGGGGTCCCTAATGAGGCAAGGGGAGACTGGAGACCACCAGTGAGGCCAGAGAAATGTGCGATGGCAAAGCCCTCCCGGACACTTCAGGAGACTCCTACCACCGCCCCTTCCACCCCCACCGATCCAACGACAATGATTAAACCCGTTCCACCGCGCCTGTGCTGGGTCTCGGGCGAGGAGCCGCGCTAGCCTGCGAGGGGGAGGATCGAGAGGGCGGCGAGGGGAGGAGACAGGAGAGCCAGCGGTCCCGCCCGGTGATGCAGGCGGCCCTGGGAGGTGGAGCCGCGACGCCTGAAGGAGTCCCCACCGCAGTCGCGCTCTCGGTCTACCGCGCCGAGCAGCCACCCGCCAGCCCCGGCTCCGGAGACCGCCCTGACGCCTCAATCCGGGCGGCGGGGACCGCGGGATCCCCCCTGTTCGGGCGGGGGGCGCCGCCACCACACCCAGCCCCTGCCCCTCCTTGCTTCCCGGACGGCTGAGCGACTCCCAGGGGAAGCTATTCCCGGACTCTCGGCCGCCGCCCGAACATCTCGGCTGCCAACCCGGCTGGGCACAGGGCATCCGCGAAGCTAGCCGGCACTGGCCACCTCCGGGCACTGACTGTTTCCGGCGCCGCCAGCTTCTCGCGACCCCGGGGCCGGGGACTTCTTACCCTCCCCTCCCCCTGCTGCTGGCCAAGACGCCCGCGAGCTCCCGGCGCCCCCGGCGCCCCTGGCCGCCGCTGCGATGCTGCCCTGGAGACGCGACAAATTCGTGCTGGTGGAAGATGAGGCCAAGTGCAAGGCGAAGAGCCTGAGTCCGGGGCTCGCCTACACGTCGCTGCTCTCCAGCTTCCTGCGCTCCTGTCCCGACCTGCTGCCCGACTGGCCCCTGGAGCGCCTGGGCCGAGTGTTTCGCAGCCGGCGCCAGAAAGTGGAGCTCAACAAGGAGGACCCGACCTACACCGTGTGGTACCTGGGCAACGCCGTCACCCTGCACGCCAAGGGCGACGGCTGCACCGACGACGCCGTGGGCAAGATCTGGGCGCGCTGCGGGCCGGGCGGGGGCACCAAGATGAAGCTGACGCTGGGGCCGCACGGCATCCGCATGCAGCCGTGCGAGCGCGGCGCGGTGGGGGGATCTGGGGGCCGCAGGCCGACGCACGCCTACCTGCTGCCGCGCATCACCTACTGCACCGCGGACGGGCGCCACCCACGCGTCTTCGCCTGGGTCTATCGCCACCAAGCGCGCCACAAGGCCGTGGTGCTGCGCTGCCACGCCGTGCTGCTGGCGCGGGCGCACAAGGCGCGCGCCCTCGCCCGCCTGCTCCGCCAGACCGCGCTGGCGGCCTTCAGCGACTTCAAGCGCCTGCAGCGCCAGAGCGACGCGCGCCACGTGCGCCAGCAGCTCCTCCGCGCCGGGGGCGCCGCTGCCTCCGTGCCCCGCGCCCCGCTCCGCCGGCTGCTCAACGCCAAGTGCGCCTACCGACCGCCCCCGGCCGAGCGCGGCCGTGGGGTCCCGCGCCTCAGCAGCATCCAGGAGGAAGACGAGGAGGAGGACCAGGACACGGAGGAGCGCCAGGAAGAAGCCCCCCAGTCCGAGAGGCCCGAGGTGCTCAGCCTGACTCGGGAGCTGAGGACGTGCAGCCTGCGGGGCGCCCCGGCGCCTCCGCTGCCCGCACAGCCCCGCCGCTGGAAGGCCGGCCCGAGGGAGCGGGCGGGCCAGGCGCGCTGAGAGCGGACACAGCAGGACTCGCGGCCCCAGACCCGGCCGGCCTGACTTACAGCCTCTGCCCTGGCCCTGCCCGCTTGGCTCCTCCCTGGTCCCCCGGCCCTTGCCTCCCTCGTGGTCTCCGTTTTCTGCTGTGCGCCTCATCCTGGCTCAGGGTGATGCCTCATTCGCCCTTGATTATTGGGGGACAAATTGAGGGGAGGAGTGTTCAGTGTTCACCTCTCCCCCCATCCGGAGTTTCTGGGCGCCCTCCATTGTGGAATTGCCTCCTACGCTTTACACCAAGTCTCTTTGGTAGACCCAAAACATCCTCTCAAAAGAAGGGGGGAGAAGTTTCTAGAAACCCAGGAGGTGGCCTTGGACCTTGGCCAGGTGGACGCAGTGGCCCTACCTTTGGCCAGTCTAGCCTTTCTCTCTGGGATGAGACTGATCCTGGTGAGGCCTTCTTCTGGAGGAAGCGCAGCGGCCCTGGAGAGCTGAGTCTGCTGCCATACACACAAGGAAGAATTCTCAGGCCCTATGCCTGGTCTCTCTACCCCTTGGAGGACTCCTGGGACTTTATTGTTCTGCCTCTGGAGAAGATTGGGGTGGTCCTACCAACCCAAACCAGAGGTTAGGCCCGGTGACAGTTCTCTGCACCAAGCCTGTGCCCTGGCACCTGGCATCCACACAGGACTGCTCATCCACCCTCCTGTCTACAGACAGAAGCATGTGGTGTCCCACTAGGTGCCCCACAACCAGGACCGAGACAGGGCCTCCAGAGGAGGTAAGGAGGACCTTTGGCAGGTGCTTGGGGACACTGACCGCTCAGAAAGTGGACACAGGAGGGACGGCCCCAAGTCAAGGTTTGTCAGAGCAGGAAGGTCCCGACAGCAGCTGGATTCTCCAAGCAGGGTGAGGAAGGGGGGTGCATTGTCCCAGCAGAGGGGTGGGCCCCTGCCCAGGCGTCTGTCAGCAAGGCCACAAAAAGCCCAAAGATCTCTGTGTCACCAACTGGTCATTGTAAATAAAGTGGACCTGCTTTTTCAGCCTTGTCATCATTCCCGTGTTGTGTTTGATGCCAGGCCTGCTGGGGGTGAAAACATTATTCTCAGAACCCTAGAGGAAAGGAGAAGACCCCAGGAAGAGGCCCGCTAGCAGCTGGAGTCGACTCTCAGGATGGGGTGGGGGGGGAGGGCTGCTGCCAGGAAGCTGTTCCCTTAATGTCAGGGGACGAGACAGTAGCAGGTACCTCGCCCCCGGTCCCGTGTGTCTGGCCCTGGAGGAGTGCCGACCGTCTGTCTCGGCCTCCCAGGTCTTCTCTGCTCCTGGGCACTCAGATGCAAGTGTCTCTGGGACATTTGGCGGGAAGAGAGCGCTGGGCAGGGGGCTTCTCATGGGCTCTGTATCTTCGAGAAGATTCCTATGTATGTCAAAACCTGTTATACGGTGTGTCTCCTTGGGCCTGAGAGGAAACACAGTGTGTAACACGTATTGTTTTCAGAGGAGCTGGGGACGTCTGTGCAGACCTTTGGGACAGCGTGCAGCTGCGCACGGGTCCCGGAGTTTCCCAGAGCCCAGAGGAGTAGCCTCTGCAATCGCCAGTGGTGACGATTGCTCTCTCTCCTGCAGCCACTGGGACTGAGGGTACTGCTGCCACTGGGAACCCTGGGTGGAACCCAGGCAGGGTCGGGGGACTTTGAAGGGGAAAGCTGGGGTTGACTCCACGTGTCCTGGGTGGGGAGGGGTGACCAGGACCCACTGCACAAGGACGCCCTGCATGGTCATGGCTCCCTCTTACGTATTGACAGGGGTTGTGTTGGTGCTGCTCCGCATTTGCAGGAGAAAGGAAATGGTAAGATGTCAGGCCTGAGAGGGGAGGATGGGCTGTGGGCAAGGCAGCCTCTGGCGTTTGAGACAACCTCGCCCAGAACCAAGGTCACAAGCATGCCCTCTTCAATCAGGTTTGTGCCGCAGATATTTACCAGGTGCCTGCCTTGGGACGGGCCCTGAACTAGGCACCAGGGCCCTGGGGTCCCTTCCTTGTGGCTCCTATGGTCTCAAGTGAGATGCACATGATTAAAAGAGCAGTTCCATAAAATCATTCACAGACACCCTCCCAGCCTTAGCTCCTGTTTTCCACTTTTCTCTGGCAGCCCCCCAAAACACACGCACAAATACACACACAGAGCCACCCCCTTCCTTCTCTTGCTCGCCCTATGTTTTGTAGACCCAGAGTTAGAAGGCCCAAGTGAGGGGACTGTCTGCCTCCTTACCACCTGTGTGATGCTGAGCAACTTACTCAGCCTCTCTGAGCCTCACCTTTGTCGATGGTAAAATGGGGAGAATATCTACCGTGCAGGCTGATTGTAAGAATTAAATAGAATCAGTCTTTGAAAATGCTTTGTTTAGTAATAAAATGCCCAGCACATGTTCTGGGAGAACAACTGTTTTACCCAGAGAGCCCTTCTCTGTAGATTAGGATCTTATTGTGCCTTCTCCGGACTCCCCACTCCCTGGTAGCGAGGGACCTGGTCCAGCTTCTCCCCCAGTGGACTGAGAATGAGACAAGGCACGGCACAGTGCCAACTGCCACCAGGCCACAGAGTCGGGTGTTTGGGTCTGCTCCAGCCACCGGGCCCCGGGGAATCACTGCTAGGGGAGATGAAACCTGGGGAACCACGCCCACCGTCACCTCCGCCCTTAGTTTGGTTTCCTTCCCTGATCTTAAACCAAAATCGAGAAGAGCCCTGAACCATTGGTCGGGAAGCCTGGTGCTCCTTCACCTCTTTCCCAGCAGCAGATTCCCCACACGCAAACTGGAAATTGGGGGACGGTGGACCACTGGTTTTCAAGCTGTGTTCCTCGGCATCCTAGAGCCTCCGGGGCTGCCCTTGGAGCTGCAGTGGGAGCGATGGGAGGTGGAATGGGGGGGCCCCCAACCTGCTTTCACTGGAGCAGCTTCTCCATTTTCTCTGAGGTTCCTGTGATTCTCTTTGAATGATGGGATCCTACAGATATGTCTTTTCTTTTTATTTTTTTATTTTACTTTGTAGAGAGGACGGGAGGGAGAAAGAGAGGGAGAGAAACAAGAGAGTCTGGGCTCGGCGCAAGGCAGAAACACCTCTCGGTGGACTTCTGTAGGCACCCCGACCAGGGGCTGAACCCGCAACCCAGGCGTGTGCCCTGGCCAGGAATCGAACCTTTTGGCCTGCAGGACGACACTCAGTCAACGGAGCCACACTGGCCAGGCCAGGTGTTCCTCTGTAAGTTTAAATTACTGGATGGCGTGCTTGCTAAACCTCCCTTCCAGCCCTGATGCCGTTCGTGTTTAGGTTCATTGGCCTGACCAGGCCTAAGATGTGGGGTTGGGTGTAAACGTGGCAACGGAGGGCTTTCCAAGAACAACGGGCAGCACGGGACAGTGTGAGAAGTGTGTCCGCGACTGGGCCAGCCACTTGGGGTCAAGGCCCTTCCTGGGACCTCTGGGGCCTGATTCCCAGCTCTCTTGATCTGACTCCAGAAGGGCCAGGCTGTGGCTGGGGTGACTGAGCCACAGCACACAGCTCACAGACAGATCGGCTGGCGTGCCCAGCAGTACCATCCTGACTCCCCCGGCTTCCCTCCCGCACGTGGGCCTGCCCCCCGCTCCCCAGACAGCGCCCCGTGCTCCCACCGCTAGGCTTGTGCCCGTGTGTTCTCACGCCTGGAGTGTCCTTCTCTTCAGCTGCGCATTGTCACACCCCACCCTCTCGTCAAGGCCCAGCTCAAATGCCACCTCTGAATCTTTCCTAAACGCATGCCCCTTCTCCACTCCTACCAAATCTGGGGATGAGCCCGCCTCTCAGACGTACACGGGATGTGGCCTGTGCTTCCCTTAATGGTCCTCATGCTTCACCTGGGATGACTTTTTTATGTAACTCTCTTGTCCCTCGTATGGACCCGTCTGCCTTTGCCCGCCCCCTCCAGTACCTTGACCGTGGCAGGGCAGAGTCCGTGCTCAACAATAATTTGTTGAATGAATACGTGAATGAATGAGCCAGATGGAGGGACCATGATGAAACGGGAAAGTAAGTGGGTGGAGAAGTGCTCTCTCTGCCAAGCTTCTGCCTGGAGATACTGAAGAGCTATCCTTAGACGCCCTGTTCAGACAGATGGCTATTCTTAGGGAGAAAATCTATAACCGAAGTGATAAGGCCAGGGGAGGAGGCTAAGGCCTCTGTCTGCAGAGTCTGTTTGGCATTCCAAAGCCTCAGGACAGGGCCTTCCCACTCTCGGAACTAGTCCAGCCTCCAGCACAGGACTGATACTCAAAATGCAGAGCAGCTCCTGGCAGGGACCAGCCAGCCTCCAGATGCGCAGCCGGGCAGCAGCAGGGCCATCCAGACGGCTGCGGTCTCTGACGCACAGGTGGTCTGACCTGGCTGGGCTCGGGCCTCAGACAGACCTGAATGCCGGTCCCAGCGCTGCCACTTGCTGGCTATTCAACTTTGAATAGGCTTCCGAAGGCCTTGGTTTTCCAACCGTAAAAGCGGGGATAGGTGAGTGAGTCCAGACCTCACGCAGACACTGGGAGAACGGGGTAAGGCGATGCATTTGCACAGTTGATTCAGCACGACGCCTGATGCACCCAGTGAGTGACAGCCACTACTGTGGTGTTCGTTACTGTCATTTTACCCAGAGCCCCACTGACTGACAGCTCTGGGGTGAGGACATCGGGTGCCTGGTCTCGGAGACACTAACCATGTTGCTTGTTTCTACCCCCGGCAGGCTACGTGCCTGAAGTCCTATTCACTTCTAAATCACGGAGAGAGATTCAATGGCAGGTTGTCTTATCTTTGTCTCAAGTTGGTCAGCTGACCTAAGCCTGATCACCTTAACACTAGATTAGAGCCAATATCTCATGCTTTCTGTATATCCTCTTCATTTTAGCACCCAGCACCGTGCCAGGCACTTAGTAAAGCACCCAGAGGTACATGAATGAATGAATGAATGAATGGTTAGCAGCTGCCAGCTGCAATGTTGGCAGGTAGCCTCCCCAGCCCACATCTTCAGGAAGCTGGGATGCCATTCCTTTGTGAGTGATGGATCGGCTTCCCCCTCTCCCCCAGCCCTGTGTGCCTTTAGCTGTAGGCTATTGAGAAAAGGAAGATGCTGCTGGCTGAGGGACCAGCTGGTCCCCAGGGAAGGATGGCTGACAAGGATTGAGGGGGTTGACAAGCAAATCTGGCGAGTCTCTGAGCTAGAACTGTCCTCTCTGTCCCTTTGCGGCACTGCCTGCCTGTCCATAAAGCATGTATGGGTGTGTTGACTGGCCCGGAACAACTGAGTTTCATCGCCACTCAGCTTAAGAGCAGGAGGGACATCGGGCAGGCAAGGGATTGAAGGGGGAGCCGGAGCTCAAGCCGTCAGAGGAGCCCTCGGCTGGGAAGACTGGGCCGGAACTGCTCTCACTGGGAGCCTTGACAAGAAGGCTAAAGGAGGCAGGCTGGTCTGGGATGCTCAGGTGGACCTGGTTTTTGCCTGCCCAGCACCCTTCCCTCCTCCCCGACAACTTCATGGTAGAGATTGCTTTCTCTTCCTCTGAGGCACACAACAAAACCCTCCCATCCCCCCTGCACTGAGACATGGTCATGTGACTGGCATTCCCAGGCCTGGACCGCACAAAACATAACCTTTGTTTTATTCTCCCGCCTACCTGCTGAATGTCCTTGGAAGCTTGCTGTTGAGGAGGACAACGCCGGCACCAGCCTGGGTCCCGGTACGGCCTCAGGAAGTAGAGTCCCACCAGTGGGAGCAGAAATAAGGTTTTATGGTGTTAGCCGTTGACAGAGGGCTGTTATAGCAGTACCTAGCTCGCAGTGACCAGCCCGCTCCTTGTTACCCACTGCACTGATGCTCCTGGGGAAGCCACAGTCCCCCACTCTCAGCTCCCAGGGTTCTAGCGGAGCTGACTGCACACACAGGGCTCCAGGGGAGGAGGGGAGGACATGCAATCCAGGCCTGACCCATCCCATCTCTTCGGGCCCAGAGCTTGGTTCCAGGATTAGCACGAGACATGATGAGAGCCAGTGGAACTTAATTCTGGGCCTTTGTGGAAACTCTTGGGAAGATAGACGCTCACTTTCTGCTGAGGTTGCTGAGAGGTGGGGAGTATGTCTGCTGTCACTGGCAACCATCTTGCCACCATGAGGAAAGGGGGGGTGGGACTCAGAGGCCAGCACAGTGAAAAGCAGAGCAGGACATGGAGAGAGCAAGACAAAGTCCCGTGACATTGCTGGAGCTCCTGAATCCCATCAGGCCTGCCCAGGTCTGCCCTGGAGTTTTCTGTTCCACTGAGCCAGTAAGTTCTACTCGAGTCACTGTGCGTCGGGCCTTCTGTCCCACTGAGTCTCGGAAAGCCCTGACCCGGCCATCTCAGCTCTCATCAGACGCCAACTCTGGAAAAGGTGGGGGAGTCATTGAAAAGCTTCAGGGTCTGTTACAGGCCCAACTGTGGGACATCCAGGCTGCTCATGAGATCCCAAAGTCCCCAGGCCCTTTCCCTCTCTGGGCCACCCGGTCTTCCACCCTGGCTGTCTCACACACCTTCCCAGTCTCCTGTCCAGGGAGTGGCTCCCTGCCCTGTTCACAGCCCCTGTCTCTCCACACCTTCCATCAGCAGGTGCCTCTTCAGTCTGGCCAAAGCCTTCGTTCCGGTGCCAGAGCCTGAGGCTGATCGGGGTGGCCCAGCCTCTGGGTGGTCACCTCAGACCACAGACCCACCCTGGTCACTCAGCTGCAGTTGAGAGTGGGCTCACGAGATGAAATGTGGTCCTCTAAGCCCACTTCCTGGGGGACCTTCAGTGAGGAGGGGACACTGCTGACGATGGAGCACAGGCTGAGTCAGCTTATCTTGGAGGCCAAGCCTGGAACGGCCTTTTCTTTATTCTGGGATGTGGGCAAGTCACTTAACCGCTCCAAATCTCCATTTCCCCTGCTAGGTGGATGTGATATGTCCGGCATTCCTGCCGCACAGGGTTCTAAGGCTCTGTTCAAATGGAATGACATTCAAGAGGGCTTTGAAAAGCATTGAAAACCGTACAAACGCCAGGGTTAGACCACTTCCTTATTAGCACTAAGACAAGAAAGCTGGGGGGAGGCAGCTCAATACCATCCAGGTCTCAGGGCTCATGTTTAGAGGAAGGAGCCCACTGCCCAGGAAATGAGCAAGACGGCAGAGCGAGGCTTTAAATACACATCTGCAGGGATTTCCTGGAGGAGGGAATGACATGACCAGGAAACAGCCTGTGGAGCTCACACAAGGAGCCCCCCCCACACACACACACACACCGCCCAGGGTGGGCCGGAGGGAAGAGTGGTGCATCTTGCCTGCAGTCAGAGACCTGCCCAGGGAGGCCCAGGAGGACCCTTGCAGCCGCAGCTGCTTCTGAAGCTACAGCAGGCCTGGGGAAGAGCAGGCCGGAGCAGCTGCTCCGTGCAAGGGAATCGCGCTGGTGATGCGTGGCACAGGCCCCGGACAGCTCCAGCGCATCTCCAGCCACGGGAGCTGGAAGCCGGCCTCAGAGGTGACCATTCGGAAGCCTTTGAAAATGGGAGAGGGACCATCCAGTAAGACCGAAGTGGGCACTCGCTCACGCAGTCTGCGAAGGGCCGAAGACTCAGGGGCCTGCAGCACATCAACCCCTCTGCCAAATCCCACGGATTCGCAGGCCAGGGTGGCCGCGTGGGCCCTGGGAGTCTCCCGCTGACCTTCAGGGAAGCATACGCGGGGCTCACTTACCTCGGGTGGAGCGTTGCCCACGGAGCAGGCCCGTTGTCAGGGGCGGCAGGCGTCTGTCTGCAAGGATGGGTCCCCTGGCAGTTGGACCCCTTAGAGATGTATTGAATTCTTCTTCCACAATTATGGAAGCAACACATTTTTATTTGCAACCAGTGAAACAACAAAGATACGAGGAAAAATGAATGCTCTTCCCTAGTACCCCTCTGTTCCCTCGCCCCCAGCTCCTCGGTGCACACACACTCCGGGTAACGAGCGATACGGACTGGGGTTTATTCTCTCCCTCCTGTCTCCTCACTTGTGAAATAAGCTACCCCCCCCACACACACACACTTACAGAGATTTTGTCGTTTGGTTTCACACAACTGGAGTTCTCAAACACATCCTGTGCCTGGCTTTATTCCCGCTTACATCATGTGCCACCTGCCCTCCAGCTCAGTGGACATAGACCTGACTCATTCTTCCCCCCATAGCTGCACAGTGTCTGACTATCCCCCGGTAATGTGTGTTCCGGCTGTCCTGTGTTTTTATAAAGATTTTATTTACTTACTTTTTAGAGAGAGGGGAAGGGAGGGAGAAGGAGAGAGGGAAATATGGATGTGCCAGAGAAACATTGATCAGTCGACTCTCGCATGCCCTCATGCGGCTGGGGACCTGGCCGCAACCCAGGTGTGTGTCCTGACTGGGAATCAAACCGGTGACCTTTCGGTTCGCAGGCCAGCACTCAATCCACTGAGCCACACTCCAGCCAGGGTTGTCTTGTGTTGTTTTTATTTATTTATTTATTTTCAGAGAGAGAAGGGAGGGAGAAAGAGCAATGTATGGTTGCCTCTCACATGGCCCTCATTGGGGACCTGGCCCGCAACCCAGGCATGTGCCCCGACTGGGAATCGAACTGGGACCCTCTGGTTCCCAGCCTGCGCTCAATCCACTGAGCTACGCCAGCCGGGCTGTCGTGTGTTTTTAAAAGCATCTAATAAATGCCTGCTGTGTGAGATCTCCAGACCACACCACCTGGAAGGAAAAGTAGATGTATGCTGAGCTTATCCACGTGTGGGCTAAAAGCAAACAGACTCAAGAAGAGGCCCATGAACTCCTGGTGTGGGGATGTCTTAGCTGGAAGCACCCTTAGACTTGCAGTCCTGTCCCCTGGTTTACCGATAGGAAGGGAGATTTGTCCAAGGTCACATGGCTTGCTACTGGAAAATCTGGGGCCATAATTTAGATCTTCTGACTCCCAGACCAACATCCTCTCCCCTGTACAAAGGCTGTTACAATAACAACAGGTCCGAGAGAGGTTTATTTAAGCTCAGAGATGCCCAAATTGAGGAATGAAATGAGGAGGTGAGATGTATTCAAATCCCACAGAGAATTAAAGGCAAAGGGAAGGAGGCCCTTTTGATGCTCTGCCCCCCGCGCTCTCACCAGGCAGGCGCCCCAAACACCCCAACCTCATTTCTGCCTCAGGGCCTTCTCACTTGCCATTCCTACGCAGGGACCACGCTTCCTTCGGATATTTGCATGGCTGCCTCCTTCTCACACGTGGATCTCAGCTCAGAAGTCACCTCTTCAGAGAGGCCCTCCTTGTTTCCTCACCCGCTCCCCGCAATGCAAACTAATGTCACCTGTCCCATACGCTGCCTCTTCACGGCACACCGCTTGTCATCGTCTGAAGTGATCCTGATCATGTGACTGCTCACTGTTCAACAGCCATCTCCCCCATTGGAACAGAAGCTCCATGAGACAGACAGGCCCTTTGCCTGCTGAGGGCAGTGCGGGGCACACAGTAGGTGCTTAGTGAAGATTTGGCCTGATAGAGCCCTGGCTGGTGTGGCTCAGTGCATTGAGCGCTGCCCTGCAGACAGGTCACCAGTTCGGTTCCTGGTCAGGGCACATGCCTGAGTTGCAGGCCAGGTCCCCAGCTGGGAGCATGTGAGAGGCAACCAATTGATGTTCCTCTCCCTCTCTACCTCCCTCCTTTCCCCTCTCTCTAAAAATAAGTAAGTGAATAAATAAATAAGATTTTACCTGATGGAGCCCAAGTCTCCTGACTGCTGGTCCAGTGATGGATGTATCGTCCACACCAGGCGCTGCCTTTGCTGCATCAGGGCTGCAGAGGCCGGCGGCCCCGGATCCTGAAGACAGGCTGGCTGCCAGCTTCCCAGAGGCTGGGGAGAGGGCGGGGGTCCTTTAAGAATTAAAAGGACTCAGGTGTGACAAGTTAGAGTGATGTTCTTCTTTCTCCCTCAAAGCCAGGCGCAGAGCCGCCCCCTGAACCCTCTCCCAGACCCCGCAGGCCGCCACCGCTCCCTGCCGCCGCCCCTTCCTCTCCACTTGACCCCCACCCCGTGTTTCCACCTGGAGCTCAAAGCGCCCCTCCTCACCTCACCTCCCAGCCCCAAGTCACCTCTTCTCATCTCCTCTCCCCTGGCTGCCCACCGTCCTAGCCACGGGCATTCCTGGTGCCTGCGAGTGGGGCACTGGCCGGAAGTTCTTGGTTCCTGGGACAGTGGGCGACCTTGGTGAAGTCTCTTCACCCCTCCGGGCTTCGTCCCCTCCCCGTGGAAAGGAGGCACAGGAAGCTGGATGGCTCCACGGTGTGGACACTCTGAAGTCGTTGCCACGTGTGTCCCGCAAAACTGAGAAAAAGGAGCCAGGCTCCCCTCTGTGTTTTTACGTGAAAACCAATTGAGCTCTGCGTGGGAAAATGGACTGGGCCAGGCTGCCCTGGGCATGAGGCTGACACAGGGCACAGGTGACGTGGTCACAGTGGCCTCTTGTCCAGAGAAATAACCCTCTTGGCTCAGCGGAGTCGGGGCCTTGTCCAGCTGAGTGAGGAACTGTGTGCAAAGGAAATGGTCGTTCTTTTAAACCACTCGGTTTAAGGGGTTTGTGCACAACAGCAGGTAACAGACACGATGACCTCGGGGTGTTTCTGAGAGCTGAATGAGGAAGCGCACAGTGCGCACTCAGAATCTTGTTTGGCACAAAGTAATAGCTCAGTGGGATCGTACAATTTGGAGGCGAGTGTCTTCGTTTTGGGAGCGCTTCCTGTTGGCTTCTTTAGTTACTCAAGTGTGAAGTGAATTGCTAGGAGGGAATCCTGTGAGGTCACCTCCAGTCTGCCTGCTGTGGCTGCAGCCTGGGGGACGGAAAGGGCCACCTGGGGTGGACTTCCGCCTGACGACCCTAAAGTGGGGGAAGAAAGGAATATGGGACAGACCAAGTGACCCCAACAGGGAGTTATTTAAGGTCAAGGACCCAAGAGGGCAACTCTGTTAGGGATCTCAGTCAGGTCTTTTCTGGAGCCGCGGAGTCTGCCCTGGACTGTGCTTTGGGGGCTCCCTCCCTCCCTTCCACCTGTGCTTTACTGGTCCTCCACTGTGTGCTCAGGATACAAGACAGACATCCATCTACCGTTCTAGACAGACAGACAGACAGATAGACAATGAAGCCCGTTACTAATGTTATCAGCTAGTGTCAACACGGCTCTGAAGGAAAGTGAGCAGGGTGCGGGGTGCAGTCAGGAAAGGCTCTCAGAGGAGGAGCCAGCCGAGGACCCCAGGGAAGAGAGGCCCAGGAGAGACAACAGCCGTGCAAAGGTCCGTTGGTGAGAACAAGCTCAGCAGGTTCGATGTAGCCGGCGGGTGATGGCACACTAGCAGGGCAGGGGGCCACAGAGGTGGGCAGGGCCCGTGAGTCCTGGTGGAGACTTTGGCTTCCATTCTAAGAAGTGGAAACTTCTGGAATGTTGGTGTTCTCGGAAGCTCACTCAGGCCACCTTTTAAAGTACAGAATGGGAAGAGAGAGTGAGAGAGGAAGCAGGAGAATGAGTCAGAGGTCCAGCCGGGGTTTCTTAGCCAAGGGTCGTGGTGGCGAAGGTGCGGAGAAGTGGCTGAATTCAAACACTGTTAAATATTTCAACAGTCTCACCGGAGCACTGTGACAGAGTGAGTGAGGGGGTGCAGGACAGCCAGGCATTGTGAGCTCGTAGATACAGAGAACAGATTGGTGATTGCCACAGTGGGGGGGTGCGGGGGGGAGAGCAAAGTGGGCACAGGGAATCAAAAGGTACACAAGTCCTGGGCCCTGGCTGGTGTGGCTCAGTGGGTTAAGTGGAATCGAGGGGTCACCAGTTCAATGTTGGTTGGGGCACGTGCCCGGGTTATGGGCAGGTCCCAGGTGGGGGGCACTCGAGAGGCAACCACCCATTGATGGTTCTCTTCCTCTCTTTCTCCCTCCCTTCCCCTCTCTAAAAGTGAATAAATAAAATCTTAAGAAAACAAAAAATAAAAAACAAGTCCTGGGAATGCAATGTACAGCATGGTGAGTATAGTTAATAAAATGGTATTGCATTTTTGGGAGTGGCTAAGAGAACAGGTCACAAAAAAACACTGTTAACCCTGCATGGCAATAGACGTTAACTAGACTTACTGCGGTGATCATTTTGCAATACATACAAAATCACATCATTATGTTATCTACCCGAAACTAACAGAACACTGTACGTCAAGTGTATCTGAATTTTAAAAAGAGTGGGGCAAGACAAAAAAATAGAATACATGAATTAGTCAGGGTTCCATTGCAGAAAAAATATTCCACCTGCAGGTTTAAAAGGTAACTGGGTAGGTTTCCTATTCCTTAGGAGGGGTGAGAAGCAGGCTCTATTCCAGGAATAACTCCCAATTCCCAGGAATAACCCCCAACATCACTGTGAAACTCACCTGCAGAGGAACTTCTGCCACAGCTGCCACCACTGCTGACTTGGGGGCCTCCCTGTCCAACTCGTAGTCAGGAAAGCGGCCAAAGTGGGAAGCAGCTGGCACGCCTGCTCAGCACCAGCAAACTCGGACAGGATCGGCACCAGGGCTTCCACCACAGCTGCCTGAGACAACCAAGACAGCCCCACCACTGTTCCTCCAGAAGAGCCATTTGGCTACCTCCTCCCAGCACTCAATTCTACCTGCCCTTGCTGGTTCTGGTACACATTCCTGGCAGAAGCCAGGTGACATGGAAATCCTAGCTGCAAGAGAGTCTAGCCATCTAGCCTCTAAAGCAGAAGCCATCACGATGGAAGGAGGTTTGGAGGGGTGCTAAGTAGGCGTGGTCTTCAGTGTTTGCCACGGTTCACTCCTTAGTTCTTCAACATCCTCGCCCATCCTGCTTTCCCTCTTAAACCCTCCAAAGCAGCCACAACATGTTATTGTGCAACCTGCTGCAAAAGTATCGCCATCAAACAAGAACATTCTTATCCTTTCCTCAAAAACAAAAAAACCCAGAGCCCCACAGTTACTCCATTCAGCTCTTACCCCTGGGAGTCTGGCTGATGTTTACTTCTTCTCTAATCCCAACACCATCCTGACATTCTGTAATCCAGGTACTGAAGTTGTAAAGTTTGCCGGCAACAGACCACCCTACGCGATTGGTAGAGGAAGAGAAAGGAACAGTTAGCGCCATCAAGGTACACCTGCAGGACGTAGCAAGGTAAGGGCTAGCATTCTCACTTCTGCCACAGGTCACGAGGCACTTGTAAGAGCTTTCCTCTACTAGCCTTTCCGTTTTCCCTTTGCCTTTAGCAAGACCCTGATGTGGCCAGAGGCTTCAACCCAATGCGATCACCTGAGCTCCATTCAGGAGGAAGCAGGGCCCTTGGTTGTCCTGCTCACACTGGGTTGCTGTGGAATTAGAAAGTAGCCCAGATGATTTCATGGGATCCAGAGACACGCTTCTGCCCATTCCCGTGGTGCAAGTGTACTTCCCCCTTGATGACCAGAATCACTGGCTCCAGCCAACGGCGGACCTCCCCCCCCCCCCCACCGCACCGGCCCTGCCCTTTTTCCTCCATGGGTCCAGGGCACAATGGGCCTGCAACGGCCAGATGTCTGTGCGCCCTGGCGGAAACATTCTTCCTTGACATGCTGAGAACTCCAAATTAGCAGAACCAAAAATTTGGGGGCGGGGAGCACATATTTTGTAAGCTCTGCAGCCCAGGATTCCCTGACCCATGGGTTCTGGAAAAGAGAAGCATCACCTTGCACTGGTTTCTAATTCAGAGCATCAGCCAAGTTTAGGCCAACACTTCCGATTCATACAAGGGTGTCTTCTGGATGACTCCGAGTCCCAGTAGGCCATGTCACCGACCCACAAAGACAGATGACTCTGGTGATAAGAGTATGTGGTAAGACCAGTAAATCCCATGCTCACCTACGAATTTATTTACTTCTTTGGCTGAGAAATGAAGCCTGGGGTCAGCCGCAATGCTATTTGTACTACTTCGACTGGGAATAAGACACTCAGTAAAGCCACCGATGCTGTTGCTGGCAGACGCATGGCAGGCAGAGAATGCAAACCCACAGCCAGAAAACAAATGTCTGTTCCACGGAGAACAGGCATGTTGCTGCCCCCACAACGAAAGGAAGCGAGTGTAACCAACCTGCCACCAGGGGGCAGGCCCTCCGCAGGCCTGGCACCACACTGAAGGCTCAGAGCCGCTGCTGTCCACACCTGGGCACTTACCTGTGGTGGGACGACTGAAACCAAGACTGCGGATAGCCGTTCAAAATTCACTGTCCTTTGCTTCCTTAATAAAACAACCTTGAATTTATTCAGGTCATGGATGTACTCAGCCGAAAGAAAACATTTCCCAGCTTCCTTTGTCCCTGGGTGAGACCGCATACTTGAGTTCTAGACAGTGAAGTGTAAGTGGAGGCACACCCTTTATATGCTTCTGTCATTCTTCCATCTTGCGGCTTAAAATGAGTCTGTGAAGGCTGGGGCTCCCGTAGCCATCTAGGACCATAACGACTGTGGAGTCCTAGACTAGAAGAGAAATATAATTGTATCTTATTTAAAACCACTATTGTTTCACCCTGGCTGGTGTAGCTCAGTGTATTGAGCTCGGGCTGAGAACCAAAACGTCATCGGTTGGATTCCCAGTCAAGGCACATATCTGGGTTGTGGGCCAGGTCCCCAGTAGGGGGCGTGTGAGAGGCAACCACACATTGATATATCTCTCCTTCTCTTTCTCCGTCTCTTCCCCTCTCTCTAAAAATAAATAAGTAAAATCTTAAAAAAAAATAACACCACTATTATTTGGAGTTTTCTATAAGTCAAACCTAATTCTAGCTGATATATTGATAAATAAGATTGCAGGGGAAAATCCAAAATATAGCAATAAGTATAAATGGGGCACTACTACAGTAAGTGTTAAAGACAAAGGTTCTCAGAACAGATTGTTTAAAATATTTTCATTTATTTCCTTTTAGAGAGAGAGGAAGTGAGGGAGAACGAGAGAGAGAGAGAGAGAGACATCAATTGCACACCCCCAACTGAGGACCCAGCCCACAGCCCAGGCAGGGGCCCCAACCAGGAATCGAACTGGCAGCCCTTTGGTTCACAGTCCGGCACTCAATCCACTGAACCACACCAGCTAGGGCCCAAAACAGCTTTTTTAAGGCCAGCAATATGTCCATTATAACAGGCTCACCTATAACAAAGGACCGAAAGATTAAAAATAAGGCAAGGGCTCTTGTCTTGAGTCTTTGGGTAGAACTCACTATATCCATGAACTTGGAAGGAAAAAATATGTCTTTATTTTCACTGACCTCTAATTAAAATGCAGCATTCCTGTTGTTTATAATTGTTGGCAAGTCACAGAAATATAAGTGGTACCTGTGACTTTGTCACCCATAAAAATCACAAATATTTTCACATCACCTTGGTGCATTATCCTAAAATATCTTTTACTCCTATTACGACTTCAAAGTCACAGTGGTTATATTAGGCCTACTGTTAGATTTTCTTATTTAATACATTAATTTAAAAGTACATATAAATTAATATCACAAATACTTGAACTATTCTGATAACTATTTTAATATGATTTGTTTGCTTTATAATTCTATGCATTTGGAAACATTGTTTTGAAAAGGGGTTCATAGGCCTTACCAGGCTGCCAAAGCAGTCTACGGGCCAAAAAAGGCTAAGAATTCCTAAAATAAAGGGAGCCATGGGCTATAAACATAAATACCATAAAAAAAGATGTTTTTTAATCATGAGAAACCAAAAGGAACATCATATATTAAAACAATAAACAATAAACCAAAAATATGAAGTCTGTCCAGAAAGCCCAGCCACTGCTAATATAACTAAAATGGTCTGTGTGACATCGACGTTAATGTAACCTGGCAGCCAGGAGTGGACTGGAATGTGCACGCACGAACAGTGATGACCTCACTGTACTAGTCCATGGGGGCGGTAGGTGCTATTGACTGAGCATGTGCACTGCAAGGCCAAAACTAAAGTCACCTTTGAAAGGGAAGAGATTTCAGACCGTGGATGAGACTCAGGAAAGTACCACAGGAGAGCTGATGGCGATGGAAGAACTGTGTGAGGTCCCAAGGTGCCTACTTTGAAGGGGACTGAGGCGTCACTGTCCTACGTACAATGTTTCTTGTATCTTGTATCTTCTTCAATAAATGTCTCTATTTTTTGTATTACATGGCTGGATACCTTCTGGACAGACTTCGTACATAATGATGCCAAGCATATTTGCACCTAAATATTTAGCTTTAAAAATATAAAGCAACAACTGATAAGAATACATGAAAATATTATATATATGTATACACACATACATAAAATGAACAGTTGAGTTGGAGATTTTAACCAACCTCTCTCAGAAATGAATAATAAATTAAACACAAATAAGAAAGGCAATTTTTTTAAAGATTTTATTTATTTCTTAGACAGAGGGGAAGGGAGGGAGAAAGAGAGGGAGAGAAACATCAGTGTGTGGTTGCCTCTCACATAGCCCCCACTGGGGACCTGGCCCGCAACCCAGGCATGTACTCTGACCGGGAATCAAACCAGCGACCCTTTGGTTTGCAGGTTGGCTGGCGCTCAATCCACTGAGCCATAGCAGCCAGGGTGAAAGGCCATGTTTTTGAAGAGCATGATTAATAAGTTCTATGTGTCATATAGAACTTTATGCCCAACTAATCTAAAATACACAAGTTTTTCTGTGCCTAAGGAACATACACAAAGGTCAACCATGTGCTAAGTCACAGGCAAAGACTGATGTTATCTGGTGTTTTAAATGTAATAATGGAATATCATATCTAACTTTATGCCAACAGTTTTGAAAATGTAGATGAAAGTAATGAATTTTTAAACACACACATACAACTGGTTTACTGAAATGAGCTCAGAAGCAATAGAAAAACCTGAAAATATGAATAGCTGTACAATATTTAAAGAAATTAGATTGATAATTGAGTATTTTTCTTAAAGGAAAACATAAGACTTGCAATGATTTTTCAGGAAAATCCTTCCAAAACCTCAGGGAATAGATTATTCCAGCCTCATATAATTCCTGCAGAGGCTAAATGAGAGAGTTTTCAGAGGATATTGGAAAACTCGTTCTAAAATGTGTATAGAAGATCGAAGGCCCAAGGCGGGAGGGGGGGGAGGGTGGCGGTATTTGGCCTCCAGAAATCAATACTTATTATGAAGTTACGATAATAAAGACAGGTGTGACATGGGTGTAGAAGTGGAAAAAAAGCACCAATAGAACATAAGAGTGAGTCCAAAACCCCACTCATATATAAATTTAAAATTCAATACAGCTGGCATTGTGAATAGCTAGAGAAAGGAAGGGATATTTGATGGGCGGTGCTGGGATGTTTGGACATCCATAGGGATCCCTACCTCACACCAGAATTGATAAAAATTAATTCCAGATGAATGAGAGATTTAAAGGTGAAAAGAATACCAAAACTTTTCATAAAACACTGTCCTAGGAATCCTCTCATGGATACGTGAGAGACAGTACCTCTGTTTACCTAGATCCCGGATCGCCAGGTACAGGTGACCTTCTCCTAGTCCCACAGCACCACTCTCCAGGCGGCTTTGCCGCACTCCCATCCCATCAGCAGCATGTGAGTTTCCCAACCTCCCCTTCTCTTTACAACGCCTACCATCATTCTGCTTTTTCCTTTTTGCCATTCGAAGCAATAGAGAGACATCTTGTCTTAACTTCATTTCTGTGACTGTAAGAAGGTTGGGCAAATACTTCCTGGCAATCTCTGTTTCCCCTTCTGAAAACTGCCTATTCATACCCTTTGCCCCTCTCCCTGTAGAGTTTACTGCCCTTTTCTGGTTAATGTGCCATGAGTTCTCTACATAGTCAACATACTATCCATTTGCTATTGTTCCAGCAGCTATTAAAAAGACATTTTTTCAGTCTTTCAACCTTCCACTGGCTTTGTCTACGAAGTTCTTACTTGAACAAAACTCCCTAGTTTTATGTGGCCAAATGTGAAGACTTGAATATTGGTAGAGAAGTTCTTTCCGCTCCCATTTCTTCTGCAAAATACCTGTTCTAGTCTTTTGCCTACAATCCTGTTAAGATGCTTGTCTTGCCCTGACTGGTGAGGCTCAGTGGGTTGGGTGTAGTTCCGCAAAGCAAACGGTTGCCGGTTCAATTCCCAGTCGGGTTCAGTCCCAAGTCCGGGCGTGTGCAAGAGGCAACCCACCAATGTTTCTCTCTTACGTTGATGTTTCTCCCCCTTCCTTCCTCCCTCTGTTCCCCTCTCTTTAAAAATAAGTAAATAAGTAAAAGATGCTTACCATTTTCTTACTGATTTTAAAAATTCTTGATGTATTATGAGCCTGAATCTCTCTAGGGGCTGATAACTCCCCAGCATTTCTAGCCCACCCTCTGCATGGGCTGAGCACACTCCTGTGCCAAGGGCGGGCTTAAGGTAGGGAAGCCATGGGTGTGTGCAGAACTCACGAAAGCCGGAGGTGCCCTCTGGGTGGCTCGGTGTGTGGGGGAGACACTGACAGTATTGACTGTACCCACTGCACTGGTTTCCTGTGCTACTGCCATAGCAAACTGGGTGGCTTAAAACAGTGGAAACTTATTTCCTCACAGAGACAGAGGCTGAATGTCCAAAACCAATGGGTCAGCAGGGTTGGTTCCTTTTGAGGGCCACAAGGGAGAATCTGTTCCACGCCTACCAGCTACCTTCTGGTGGCGGCCAGCAAGCCTTGACATCCCTTGGCTGGTAGATGCGTTGCTGCACCTTCACATGCTATTCTGCCTGCCTCTGTGTGTCTTCTCCTTCTCATATGCACACCAGTCACACTGGATGATGGGTCCACTCTACTCCAGTCTGGCCTCATTTTAGCTGACTACATTGGAAATGACCCTATTTCTAAATTAGGTCACATCCTGAGGGACTGGAGGTTAAGACTTCAACATTTTTTTTTTTTTTAGATTTTACTTACTGATTTTAGAGAGAAGGGAAGGGAGGGACAATGCGAGGGAGAGAAACATCAATGTGAGAGAGAAACATTGATCAGTTGCCCCTCACATGCCCCTAATGGGGGACCTGGCCCGCAACCCAGGCATGTGCCCTGACCAGGAATCAAACTGGCAACCTTCCGGTTTGCAAACCAACACTCAGTCCACTAAGCCACACCACCCAGGGCAAAATTTCAACATTTCTATCAGGGCAGAGACACAATTCAATCTGTAACACCCACCTTGTTCCCTATGAACATCTACCCATCATTTAAGACTTGTAGGGGAGGAAGAAAATTCCTCTACCTTTCTAGTTTCTTCCACCAGCTAATTTATTAACTAAATCAACATGAGGCAGATTAACAAGAGGAAATAATCAAATTTAATTACACATGGACCTACGGGAAGCCCACATGCATGACAGTCAGAGACCTCACATACGTGAGAGGTTCAGAAACAGACAAGAAAAATGAGATGTCTATGACATCTTGAGTTAAGGAATAAAAGTTTGGCCCCTGTGGCTTCAGAAGAAAGGAGGGTCATTCGCAGATGGATAAGAAGAACAGATGTTGAGTGGTTAGATGTTTGCCCTGCCTTAGAGACAGGTCATAAAAAGTTATTTCTGGTGCTAACTTTTATTATGGGCAAGTTCCCACACTTAAATTCTTTGAGGGAGAGGTTCAAGTCTCTCTGGAGCTCACAGGTCTTCATTGCCTTCAGCTAAAAATAATCCACATGCCAAAGTAGCACATTTTGCGGAGGCCTGTGCTGAACCCCTTCAGACTCCTCTTAGCCTCCTGCAGGCTGGGAAGCTTTTTCCAACAACCAGCCCATCACTCCCTCCAGACCATTAGTCTCCACCATTGCCATGGGACCCAGCACCTCGTCATGTGTCATGGTTGTTTTGTACTTGTCTATGGACTTGTCTGTCTAGTTGGAGTTCCTGAAAGGCCAGTACCAAGTCTCACTCACCTCTGATTCACCAGTTCCCCACACAGGACCTGGCCCAGAGCACTCATTATAACGTGAGCTAACAGATGTTGAACACTTACCACCTGCCAGTCACTGTGAGCTTTACATATATTATCTCACTTGATTTTCACAACTATCCTAGGAAGTACTGTGTGCGTCTAGATGCCACAGAAACAAAACTCAAGTTTAAGCGAGAAGTGAATGTATTGGCTCAATTAAAGGAAAGTCTAGAAGTGTGCCTTCAGGAATGGCTGGATCCAGATGCTCAGAGAGAAATCAGGGTTCTTTCCCTCTCGTCTCTACTTCTCTACCTGGCTTCATTTTGCAAGGAGCTAGCTGTTGGCAACAGGCACATCCTCTTAGCTTAGCAACCACAGTCGGGAAGCCCAACACTCTCACTGACTCCGCAGAAAAGTGAGCTCTCTGACTGGCCATTTTGTGTCAAATGCCTCTACCCAACAGGGAGTGAAAGCACAGTGATTGGCAGCTGACCAGTAGGTCTCCCCTTAAGAAGCCAAAACAAAAGAAATGGGAAACCCTCCTGAGCAGAATAAAACTCTGGTCACCACGAGCCACCACGGTCGGGTTAGTGTTGTTCCATTACATAAGTGAGGAACAGGGGGTGCAGAGTGACGTGCTAACTTTCCTAGGTGCCCCACTGGTAACAAGAGGATCTACGCTGCTCGGTCCATGCCAAGGCCGGGATCCCTTGCACGTCCATTTTGCCAGCTCCCCACACGTTCTGGGACGGGCAAGAGCCCAGGATTCAGATGGAGGCAAACGACTCAGGCTTGAGCCATCATAGGCTTGAGCTCTGGCTTGGGCCAACTTGTGATCGCCATGAGCCCAAGGGTTCTCATCATAAAGGGTTCTCAGTGAAATATGGGCAGTAATATTACCAGTACCTACCTTAGGGTGAAGATTACATGAAATAATTCAAATCATGCATTTAGCACAGCCCCTGAACGTGGAAAGATCTAAATAAGAGTGAGTTGCTATTATGAGCAACCGTTCATTGAATGAGTAAGCAAATGAGTGGTGTCTGAGCCCTATCACGGGGACGCTGGGCAGCTCTCCTCACAGAGGAAAGGCCTGGGGGTGGCACAAGGGAGGGCTTCGTGGCCTTGACAATCTCCACCACCACTCAAACACCCTCCTTGGATACGTCTGTTCTTGGAGCTGGGCGATGAATTTCTTAATTTTCTGCAGAGTGGAGATGAAAGCATAAATGTTGTTACTGTTACTGATCGATGACTTAGCTTTAAGCGAGTTTCCGGGCCCACTCTTCCCTTCCATCCTGTGGCCCCAGCCCCTTCTGCAAGGACGTGAGAAGCACTGCTCTCTCTCAAGCTCTGTACGCTGGGTTTGCAGTGGGCGCTGTCCCCGTTTATGACCACTTGCAGGGAAAGAGCTCTGAAGGGGCCAAGGGCCACATTTAGCCTGGAGGTGACCGAAGTTCTCCTGGCACTGTGGAGCCAAGGAGTCCAGCTCCAGGCCTGGGCGGGGCGGGGCTGAACGGGCATGGGTCCAGACAGGGTCGGGGGACAGGAGCAGGCTGCCTGTGGAGGTGTCTCACAAGCCTACAGGGCCAGCAGGGCCCTACAGCCCTCTTCCCAGTTGTCATTATAGTTGGTCCCCAAAAGCTTTAGAATTACACCCATGTCCAGTGGGCACACATGGTCCCAGGACATCCTTCACTTCTTCTCCTGGAGCCTTGGCAGAGGGGCCTTTGGGAAGCCCGGGAAGTGCAGGGATAGAGGCAGGGGGCGATCCCCCTGGTTTCCCCACCAGCCCTGTCTCAGATCCAGGAAGCCGGTCTAGATGCCGGAGGTACAGGTACAGGAAGAAAATGCAACAGTAGGGGGAGGAACCAGCTGCTTCCTCCCCCTGGATGTGTGGAAAGAAGGGGTTAGGGTTGGGAGTGGGGGAGGAAGTGAAGTGAAATTGCCCAACTCTACAGAGGCCCAGTCGGGTCTCTATGTGGCTGAGAGCTTCAGACCAAGGACATGGGAGCCAGGATGCAGGACACAGAAGTGTCAGCGTACAGGACACGGAGATGTTGCCTCATTTCCTCCAACCCACTGCCCTCCCCCTTTCCCCTTCTCCCTCCCCTTCCCCTTCTCCACCCCTACCCAAGCCCTCAGAGAAACCACTGATTCACTCCTGCTTGCTGGGGGTCTGGGGACATTTGGATGCCTCTGGACACCCTAACTGGTGTTCTGCTCTTCCTGTGTAACCCTGGCTGAGTCCTGAAGGACAATAATCCAATTTTCATGGAGTCACAGAGCACTCATGTCCTGATGTCCCAGGATCCTCCGACCATGTTCACTGTACACGCATTACCTCATTCGGTCCTAACAACTCTGCACGATGCCGCTGGTGCATCCATTTGAAAGAAGGGGAAAAACTGTGACTTCGAGAGGTGGCATTGACTTCCCAAGGTCATATGGCTAACTCATGGTGGAACTGGAACGCAAACCAGGGTCTGCTACATGCCAAGGCTAGAGCTCTTCTATCCTGGAAGACAGAAGTTATCACTATTCCCACCATAGACAGAAAGAAACTGGCACAGAGAGGCCAAGTAACCTGCTGGCAGTTGGATACATGGAACGTGGTGGAGCCAGGACGCAAACCCATTTCTTTTATCACCAACCCACCCTTTGTTTTGCCTGAGTGACAACCTCAGAGCTTCCCTCTGGCTAAAATACTTTTTCATTCTTGGTTGAGACAGAGATGAATTGGAAGGAGAATGGGTGAAGATAGAGAAGTAGCTTGGTCTCATTTCCTAACTCAGGGGTCCAGTGTAGCTGCCCCAGTCCTGCCCTTTCAGCTTCATTTCTCCCCTCAGTGAAGAAGAGAAAAAGTCATTCAACAAACAGGGTTTTCAGCCCTTGGAACTTGGCCTTCCTAAACCTCCACTGACCCTACCAACAGCTACTTCCCTGAGGAGGTGTGTCCACACTCACTCCTACACAGTGACACCAGTCTCTGGATCCACCCACCCATCCATGTGTTAGAGTGAGAATTGTCCCCAAGGAAGAGTAAGAAACACTGTGGGCACAGCCACATCTTTCCAAATTGGGAGGCACACCACACCCTCTGGCCCCAAACCTGGGGGCGGCTCCACTCCTGACCTGGCCCCGCCCAGCCTCCCCGCAGGCTCACCTGGCAGCCTCTAGGCAGGGACACAGCCCCGGGGAGGAGCTGCCTTCGTAGTGGTCCGGCCAGCTGAGGGCTCCCTTCTCTGCTCCTCTGCTGACCCCTGGGGACCAGCATGGCCCAGGTGCGTCCTGCCTGCGCCTTGGATCCCAAGTGCGTCCAGAGACTGGTGCTCTGCTCCCACGAGGCCAAGAAGTTCGCCTACTGTCCCTACAGCCACTTCCCCGTGGGGGCTGCTGTCCTCACCAAGGACGGGAGGATCTTCTCCGGTAAGGGCAAGGGAGGGCATCTGGGGTCTCCGACCACGACAGCCTCGGGGATGAGGGCAGGATACTCAGGGAGGGGCAGGAGTCTCCGGAAGAGAAGAGCCAGGTATGTCCCCTCTTGACAGAGCCTCCCCTATAATGCCATTTGCCTCTACTCTGCCTGATATCTCAGACTGCGGGGTGAAGGTGCTGCTCAAATCCAGGGGCTTTAGATTCCCGGAAGACTGGGAAGCGGGAGGTGAGACGGGGAAGAATCTGGAGGGGGAAGCCGTGAGTTGAGCAGTGCTGTGTGCTGGGAGGGAGGGCGCAAGTCTTCTCGGGGTCCCACCCCGTCCTCACCTCGGACCCAAAGCCCAGGTGTCATGCCCATTTCTCAGGGAAAAACCTGAGGCCCAGAGAGGTGACCTGGCTTGTTCGAGGTCACATGGGGCGCTGGAGGCAGAACCTAGGGCTGGGGTCCCCCGAACTCTGGTTTTTCCTGCCACCCTCCCTGTTAAGGGGGTGGCGGGGGTGGGGAACAAGGAATCCAGAATGGATGACTTGTTAATGGAGTGTGGAGGGTCTTGGGGGTAAGAAGTCAGGTGCGATCTGAGTGACAGCAGTGAGTGCCAGCCTGGGGAGGTGGGGACAGGAATCTGAGGTGGCGCTAATCCGTCCCTAGCTTTTTTCCTTGGGTTTGTTGGTTTGATAGAAAAGCTCCCTTGAACAAAAATTCAGACTTGTTTTTGCTCAGCTAGGGGCATTCTCTGTCAGGCCAGTGGGGAAGGAAGGGGGTGTGGGAAGACACGCCCTTGACACCCTTCCCATTTCCACCACCGCTTGGAGGGCAGATGGGACTTAGCACCGAGGGCCAGGAGGGCATGGCCAGCCCTGCTGCCTAGAACTCCCCTGCGGCTCGGGGCAGCTATTAAAGGGCCAGAGGCCCGCGCATGCACATCTGTCTATATGATCAGTAACCCCCAGCAGCCCCGTCCCGGTGTGAGCCACTCACCTGCTCCACCGCTCAGCTGTGGGTCCAGCTTGGGGCTGACGTCCCCTCCTGTCCTGTCCCCTCTGGGCTCTCATATGTTATTTCTTGTCTTTCGGGTTTCTGTGTGGGTTTCATGAGTTCCCGGGGTCTTAAACGTGTCGGAGCAGGAAAAGAGACTTTGAGCGGGTGCTGGTGTGTGAAGGATGGTGAGCGTCGGCCGACTCACCCTCACAACCCTGCAGGGCAGGTGCCACAGCGCCACTTGGCAGAGGAGGAGACAGAGGTTCCCAGAGGCTCAGTGCCCAAGCTCACAGAGCTGGGACTCAGACATGAGTGCCCATGACTCACAGTCTGCTACTCTGTAGAGAGTAAAAGCCACTGAGTGTTGCGTGGACATTCAGGTTGGCCTGGTGGCTCAGATGAATATTAAACATCAACCACCACCACAAACACTGTTGCCGCCCCACGCTGCCCATGAATCAGCCACTGACTCTCTCCAGTGCATCCACATCCCCGCTTCATCCTTGCATTGACTCATCTATTCAACAAGTATTTGCCAGTTATATGCTAAGGAATGTACCAGGGGCTGTGGGTAGCACAGTGAGCAGAAACGGCACAGTCCCTGCCCCCATGGAGGTCCCCTCGCCTTGCACAGGCTCAAAGTGGGAGCCACAACCAGTGATTGTGGGAGTGAATAAGTGAGGGGAACAGGAGCGTCAACTATTTAAATGGCAGGGAAGGACCCTGTGCCGCCAGAGCAAGTGGGGTTTGAGGGAGGCCCCCTGGGCTGGGCTGAGGGCTCTGGAGTTCGAAGCTCCTGGATCGGAGTCCTGGCGCTCTGTTTACCAGCTGTGTGCCCCTGAGCAAGACCCTCGACCCCTCAGAGCCTCAGCTTACATTTGCACATGGGGGATCCTAATGCCCACCTTTCAGGGTGGCTGTGAACAGCGCCGGTTTGCCTGGCGCGGTGGGGCGCCAAGGTCCTCTCGGATTCCTGGTGCCCGTGCCGTATGGGTCACTCACTGACCGCGCCGAATCTCACCCCAGGCTGCGAGGCTTTAAATGAGCGAATGCCCGTAAAGGGATCGGCAGTTTCTGGCCCAGAATAAGCAGGTCACAAACGGTACTGGTATGATGAAGACGATGACCTGATGATTTGGAAGTAGACTGTGGAGGACTTTTGAAGGCCAAGGAGAAACATTGGGATCTGATGAGGTAGGACCTAGGAATTAAAGAATGTTATTAAGAAGAATGCCATGAAACTGGTGTTTGAGGACAATCAGTCTGACGGGCACGCAAGGAGGCCTGGGGCAGAAGAAAGAGGGGCAGGGGACGACGTCTATCGTGTGTGCTGACCGGTCCACGGTGCCAGCATATTGCCTGACCTCGAATAGGTCCTCAGTTAAGGTTCGGTGAACTCAAGAATGAATGGCTCAGACCAGAGAAGTACGAGGTGGGATGAAGAGGCAGGAAAGATCTGGGAGCTACCACGTGGGACAAACGAAGCAGGCCTGGGACGGGCCTTATTGGAGAGGAAGGAAAGAAATGTGGTTCTAGGATTTCCAGCCCCGTGGGCCGGAGGAATGAGGAGGCACTGACTGAGGCAGGGCCAGGTCGTGCTGGGGAGATGGTGGACAGGACCAACCACAGTGTTAGCAGACACAATAGACTGAGCATTCATGAAACACTTGAGGTGGAAAATCCCTTAAAATATCAGAGTTACCCCGTGGACAATAAACATCACACGTATTAGTCAGAACACTTCCATTGTAAATGACAGAAACCACCGGGAACTGTCATGAACAATGGTAGGTCTTGTCTCAGGGACAGGCGGGTCAAGAATTCAAATGTCGCCATGCCGTTCTTTATCCTCCTGGGTGCTTGCTGATTTCTTTCTCTACTCCTGAAGGTGGTCTTCCTCCAGGCATTGGAGCCTCTGGTTTACATTCTTATAGCCTTAAAAGCAGAGAGGAAAGAACTCTTACCTGCTAACTTCGAATGTAAAAATTCCACGGAAGGGCTGTGATCGGTCCATCTCCAAATCACACACACAGGCCAAGGCCAATCACTGTTGTCAGGATGAGGCAGTATAATTGGGCCAGCTGATCCACATATCCCTCCTCTATGGGGGTTGGGGGAGGGGCAGGGAAGGCGGGGTAGAGGTCTGTTACCATAAGAAGGAGCATGGAGGTGCCCAGCAGACCAAACCAATAGCCAAATGCACCACATTTTATAAACAAGATCACTGAAATTTAGGTTTATCTGATTCCAAATGCCATGCTCTCTCTGCGGCCCCTTGCTGCCATGTAGCTTTGCAGAAGGGGCTGAGGTAGCTGTGCTGAGGAGAGGCGGACAGATGGAGGGCATTTCCCAGAGGCCCTGGGTCTCCTTACTGAGATGGAAAGGGAGGGCAGAGGGCCCTGAGGCAGGGCGTGGGCAGGAGGGGACCTGGAACAACCAGTGGAAACCCATCGTGGGATGAATTAGAGATTAGGAGGCAGAGGGGGTACGGTGGAGTTAAGACACTGGGTTTATAGCTTATAGTGGGACAAATCTGCCCAGTTCCATGACTTCCTCCAACTGCCCGGAGACTAGCCTGGCATTGCCACCCTCAGAGGCTGCTGGTGTCCCGTCCAATTCAAAAGTGACGCTGGCTGCAGAGACGGCCTTGCCGTCACGATCTCGTAATGATCATTTTCTCTCTATTACCCCCAGCCCTGGCCAGGGCCTTGTGCCCCCCACAGATGGGCCACCAGGATGGTGATTAATAATGACACCAGTTACCTTCTGTGATGGCTGGGGGAGAGCTGCAGAGAGAAGAGGAGCTCCTCAGGAAGCAAGAGCTGCTGAGGGAACGGGGAGGGGGCGGGGAGGACACAGGGAGAGATGTGAAGATGGGGCAGCACGGGCTTTGGACAAGGGAAATGGAGCCAGCACGTGGTGGCGCTCAGGTGGGACGCTGGGTAGGGGTGTGTAGCAAAGAATCATGGAGGTCTACTCTTCCCTGGCACCACCCAAGGGAAGGGGGGGTCCTCTTCGGCTCCTGCCCTTGGGGCAGTGCCTCTCTCTCCCTTTCCTCCTCTCTCTAGAGGAACTTCAGCACTCTGCATACGCCATCGTCATTCAGGGCGCCACCTCATTGGGTCATCTATGACGAACTCTGGGAGGAACAAATCATATAAAGAGAGACACTTAAGGATGTCCTGGTTAATCGCTGAATCCAGCTTGCCTCGGCTTAATGCTGGAAGCTGATCCTTCGTTCATCTTCCCCATCTGCCCCTGGCTTCCTGGTTTCCTCCCTAGGCAGGCTCCCATCTCCTCTGAGACCACTCTTCGGGGCGCTTTATATCGCCCCCTCTCCACAGTGGTTGACCCTCCCCCCCCACACCCACCCGCAGCACTTCCAGGTGAGTCAAAGCAGGCTTTCCTTACTGGCTTCTTCTCCTTACAGCCCGCCCACCCACCACACCCCACTTTCCACTTATCCCCACCGCTGTGAACCTCAGGCTCATCCATTGGCCCTCTCCGCTGTCACTCAAAAGTGGCTTATTACCAAGAACTTCACTAACCCTCCACCCCTAACTCTAGTGGAGTTAGAACATTATCCTACGTAAAACTACAGCGCGTTATGTCTGCAGTATGGAGGGAGGCAGGAACGTGGAGAGAGTGTGGTATTTCTTCAAGCACACGGACATGACATGTCTCTAGTCCTGTGATTCTCACATGTGGTCCCAGAACCCCCCGCCTCAGCACCTCCTGGGAGCTCGTCTTGGGCTGGAACCCAAGAAATTCTAATTCTTGGGTTCCAGCCAAGACCCACCAAAGTAGAAACTCCAGCGGTGGGGCTCAGAAATCTGTTTTAAGAAGTTCTCCAGAAGATGCTGGTGCCTGCGTGCTCGAGTGTGAGAACTGAAACCAGAAAGGCCGGCGTTCGGGCTGCCTGTCACCTACCAGAACCAATAAGCAGAAACAGGGGTTGAATGTTTATGGGTGCTCTATCCGGATGGCCGGCGTCCTGGGAAGATAACAGGGTTTATACCCTAACAGACCGTCCTCCCTCTCCTTTCAAGCCAGCCTTTCTTATAAGGGGGGCAAAAGTGTAGGGAAGGGATCTGGGACTCAGGAAAGAGGTTAATCAGATAAAAGCTGCAGTCTGACAATTTCCTAGCATCCTTTCATCTGCCAACCAGTGATTTTCTTTATCTGTGTCCTGGGCAGTGGGCTCGGGCACCACACTGACTGCTTATGGTCTCTTCTGGAGCACAAAGGCCACTTGCTTGTGGTCTCCTGGAGTCAGGGTGGGCCGTACCTGCACTTCCTGAAACAATAGCTTCTCCCATGCATTAACCACTAGGCTTATTAACTATTACCTTAAAGTAAAATTTTCCCACTCTTGGGTTTCCCCACCAGAACACCGCTCTGGTCTTAGCCGAGGGTGTGGGTCCCGTGCTCTCTGGCACTGCTCTCTCTGTGTGGCCGGGTCCGAATCACCTCGCTGTTGGTGGACTCCTTTCCTTACTGATGTCTGGATGATTTCTGACACCAGCCTTGCTTAGGCACCAAACCCCTCAATACAGAGCCTTCCTGAAATGCCTTAGAGAAGAAGAACAGTCTTTCATATATGAAAGGCCGGGAAGGTAGCGGGGATGAGTCCTGGATCCCTGCCCCCAACCTCAGCTTTTACCTCCTGTAAAATGGGATTATAACCACATCTGATTTAGGAGTTATTAACAGGATTAATGATAAAATGCAGATAAACTGTTCCAGGGAGTGCCTGACAGATACAGCAAGGTCAAAGTTCAGCAAAGGTGGGAGGGCCGGGAGTGGAAGGGCCCGCAGGGGCACGTTAAAAGACAGTCTTTTTGGGTGAGTGTCGGGAACCTGGCTAGGAAAACAAGGGGGGAGCAGGAGAGACTGTTCACTGCATCTCAAAAGAAAAGCAATAGAGGACCAGAATAAAAGAATGCAATTAGTAAGAACAGAATTCTTCTCATTGTACTATTTGGGTTGACTATTTTGGGTTTCTCACTGGGTACCATCCTACCATCTCTGCGTTTCCGAATAAGAGAAGGCAACACCAGGAGGAAAGCGGGTTTGTCTGGGTAGGTCACAGCCTGTGTTCTGGGCTTAATAGAAAAACAAAAATGCGGGTCTTTCAGGATTGTAGGGCATGGCCAAGGGCTGTCTTCCTCTTTTTTCTTTTTTTCCTTACAGCAAAACAAACTTGCTAGAGGCCCCAAATACAGTCATTCCTTTGTATCTCAGAGCTCTAGCACGGAAGGGGGAAATTCTACTCAGTTGTTAGTCAGTGAGTGACGGCCTCACGACCTCACTGGTCCAGCCCCTGGGCTCACTTCCATGCACAACACAGACAAGGCCCTGACCACAGAGGTTTACACTGTCATGGGGGAAATTACATAATGATGATCTCTGTTTCAGGGAAGTGTTAAGTGCTATGAAAAAAATCAAAGCAGTGTAACAGGTTTGAGAGGATTAGAGGCAGTCTGGGGAGGAAGTAATTTTAGATGGGCTAATCACGGAAGACTTCTCTGAGGAGGCAACATTTGAGCCGAGACCTGAGTGAGGAGAGCCCTGTGCACAGAGGGAAGAGTTCCAAGCAGTGGGAACAGCCAGTGCAAAGGCCCTGTTGCAGGGGAGCACTTGGTACCCTTGGGGAACAGCTGTCAAGCCAGCCCACCTAGAGAGCAAAAGGAGATGAGGTCCAAGAGGTAGGCAGGTGGGCAGCAGATTACATAGAGCCTTGTAATTATGGAAAAGATTGCAAAGCGCCTGAAAGACAGAAACAGAGTCACTGTCACACGTGGTCCAGAAGGAGCAAAAGCTCAATGACACAGGCCTACCACCACCAAAGCCTTGACTTCCATGCAGTTCATCACAGCAGCTGGCAGCTGCCAACCCTTACTCTGGGCACACTTCATGCTGATCGCTTTACATGCGTGATCTCGACTCATTCTCATGCGAGGCCTATGAGGAAGGCACTGTCGTTATCCTTTTATAAATGAGGACACTGAGTCTCAAGGAGGTTCAGTCCATTTCCCAAATTCTCAGAGCCAGTAGGACACAGGGTCCCAGGGCCAAATGGACCTTAGGGGCTCTTTCCACACAGCTCAGCTTGAGCAGTGGGGTATGTGAGCGCTCCCTTCTAAAACGATCTCTCTCCCCCCTTAACCGGCCCATTGCAATTTTTACATACACTGAAGGAAGATTTCTCCATGTGAGGGCATTCTGAGCATCAAACGTAGACACCAGCAATTGTCCTGAGACACCAGACCTTCTGCAATCCGGCCATTTGCTTTAACTGTGCATCTTCCAAACCCAATAGGGAAAGTCTCCCTGAGTCAGGGATGAGGCAGGGCCAGGAGGCTAGACAGGCTGGCAGGGATCTTAATTTGGGGAGGCAGAAGTCAAATGCAGTGAGGTCAAAGTGCAGCAAAGTTGGGAAAAGTGGGAATGGATGGATAGGCCAGGGTGTACAAGAGTGACATGTTCACTTATTAACTTTTTTCTCCTGATTATTTATTTTTAAAGGGGGGAAAGGAGGGAGCAAGAGGGAGAGAAACATCGATGTGTGAGAGATGCATCAATTGGTTGCTTCTCGAGCACCCGCAACTGAATTGGGGGCCTTACCCAGAACCCAGACATGTGCCCTGATAGGGAATCAAACCTGTGACTCTTCAGTTCCCAGGCCGGCATTCAGTCCACTGAGCCACACCAGCCGGGGCTAACTTTCACTGACCTAGCTGAGAGGCTGAGCAATATGGTGCCTGTTATCTCGGCTACAGTGACTCACAAGTGAATATCCACAAATGCTTGGCCAAAACAAGTGTTGAGTAAATGTTAACCACTGTTTTCAGGGTTGCAATGCCCTGATCACTTCCTGTCCCATATCCCAACTGTATTAACTGATGTCTATATGGTTGCAAATGATAGAAATGCACATAAACTATTTTAGACAAAAGGAGGGCCGGGCGATTATCTCCCATGACCTGCAGGAAGAGTTGGAAGGTAGCTGGGCCTCAGGAGCAACATACACCAACCAGACTCTTTCGTAGTCACCTCCTGTCTCACCTCTTATCCATTCCTCTGAGCATCCACTTCTCTGTCTCCTCCATAATGAAAGGAAACCAGGCCGTCCCCCAGGCCCAGGCTCTCACACCCCTTGTTTCAGAGAAGAACTCTCATTGGCCCAGTGTGGGTCAGGTGCTCATCCTTAGACCAATAAAAAGGTAATATGAGAAAATATGGCAGCTCCCACTTGAACTACGTGCTAAGGAATGAGGTGAGGCTTATTCCCCAGGAAAAAGAGGAAGAGGTACTAAATTGTCAAAATAATACAGGCTCACTATAGCCTACCCTTCGGTGACCAGTAGGCACATCTGCCTCTTTCCCAAAAGTAGAATTCCAAACTGGTCTCCACCTCACGCCACACGGCCATTCCCTACACAACTGTTAGTGAACACACTCACTGTTGGCCTGGCAGGAGACTGGCCCCAAGCCCCCACGCTGAGGGGCAGGCTGTCTAGTGACAGCCATTCCGTTCTGTCAGTGCGACATGAATGCCTGTGCTCCTGAGAGTCGTGATAATGGTTCATGGTCTCAGTGATTAATTTAACTCCTAGCTTGTCGGCGTAAGTAACGAAGAGCCAGGAAGCTACGTGAGGAAAATAGGAGATAATGACCAGCTAATTTGCAAATTTGATGACTGCAGGAGGAACAAAATGCTGCCTAATCACGACTCAGACTCAGACTTAGGAAAAGGGAGGGTGATAACTAAGGAACAGAATAAGCTGATGGAACAAAGAGAAATATGGTGACTCGGACAAGATGGTTGCTTGCTTCTCTCCCAGGTAACAGACCAGGGATGGGCTAGAGTCCAGGGCACGCGGACTTCTCTGCTCTGCTCTGCAAGAATCCTTCCTGTCTCACTGTCCTGCCATCCATAGAGTGGTGTCTTATTCCATGTGTTCAAAACTGGCACACACCATCGCATCCATGTCCCAGGCCCTGGGAAAGGGGAAGATGAAGTGGGGGGCAAGCAATGTTCCCAGGAAAATGTCCTCTAGGAGTCACACCCATTACTTCCGCTCATGTGCCATTGGCTAAAACTATAGGACTATAGGAAGCTTCCAGGGAGGCTGGGAAATGTAGTTTCCACTGGGTGGCCATGTGCCCGGCTCAACTCCAGTGGATTCTATTGGGAGAGTGAACACTGGGGACAGTCCTTGTCACTGGACCCCTCGTGGCCCTCCGGGAGCTTCTTCCTTGACCATTACACTCTTGGCCACACATCTGAAATGGGTATGGGAGAGACTGTCCTCCTTCGGGACACACAGCACTCATCTCACTCCTAAGGGGAGACTTCAGGGGACCAGGGGCTTCTGAGGAACAATCACAGGCTTTTGGAGACCAGACTTTTGGCTTCTTTGGCTATCCAAATCCATCAAAATTTAGAAACCATCTGGTCTGTTTGCTTCGAGCCACCTTCATACAGTAGTATCACACCCAACGGTCCTTTCTGGGCTTAGTTCTTTTTTTTTTTTTTTTTTAAGATTTTATTTATTTATTTTCAGAGAGAGGAGAAGGGAGGGAGAAAGAGCAATGTATGGTTGCCTTCTCATGTGGCCCACACTGGGGACCTGGCCCACAACCCAGGCATGTGCCCCGACTGGGAATCGAACCGGGACCCTCTGGTTCCCAGCCCGCGCTCAATCCACTGAGCTACACCAGCCAGGCTGGGCTTAGTTCTTAAGTTGCCAACCCTTGTTTTACTAACTGGTTTCCCTGCCTGGCCCATCCCTGCTGCTTCATTTTAGTGGTGGCTACCTTGAGGCACCCAAGACAGATAAGAAGATGAACCCCTTAATCAGATCTTTGCCACAGGGCAGATTTCCAATGCCAAGTAGAGAAACACTAGTGGCAGATTACATGGTCTGCCTCCCGGGTATTGCAGGGTGGGGCTCTACTGATTACAGGTCACGGAGGAGCCCGGGCACCAGCCTGCCGCCTTGCTGTGTCTGTAGTTCTTTCGCATTGCCCAGTGGCAAGGCCAAGGCCATAGGTGTTCGATTTTTTGTTTCAGTTGCATCTCACTTTCAACATAAATTTCTGCTAAGTATAGGTTAGGCTGCTATAACAAAAATCCCCAAATACAATGACTCGAACATGACAGAAATCTTTCTCTCACATAAAAATTCAGAGTAGGCAGCTGGTCCAGGGCAAATAGGCAACCCTGCTCCAAATTCCTTCTGCCTTGTTGCGGTCCATCCCTATGACAATAAACCATGTGGTCAGAGGTGTCCCGCCCCATCCCAGCAATCTCTTTACAAAAACAAGTGTGATCCAGAAGGTTCCCACCTCCCATTGGGCCACATCCCATTGGCCAGAATTTGGTCACATGACAACACTACGCTACAAGAGAGTCTAGGAAATACAGCCTCCACCATATCAGAATGAGAGTCATTTGTATTATCGGAAGGGAAAAGGAAGAAACGAGGACTGGGGAACGAAATCCCTGCCTCACGGACAAAGGCCAGCTGTGAAGAGTGACACATCTGGTGGCCGGGAAAGCCCAGACCCTGTGCAATTTGTGGTGACACAACCTCCTTGAAATGGGGAGTTTCTTAGTCAGCCAACCTGGCTACACCATTGTTTTGCCCGTTGTCCCGCAGGGTCACCCTTGAGAGGCACTGGAGAGGACTCCCTTCCTGTGGGCTGTGCCACCTCAGCGCTCCTCCTCCTGTTGGAGAGCGCTCCTGCGTGGCTGCCTTAAGGCTTGCACACTCACAGACACACCTTTTGCACAGCATGCCAGTGTTTTGTTAGTTTGTTGATTTTGACAGCTGGCTTTGCGACACAGCTCATAGAAAACCTTGGCTGAACTCTGATGGCTGGTAACCAGCACTAAAAATGTTGCACAGGCCCAGTCTTCGAATCGGAACCCCTGCCCGCCGCGCCCACCTCCCCTCCCCGATGGCTTCTGTCTCTTAGATCCAAGGCTGGGGACTGTGCTCCCCTTCTTAAGCCTCGGCTTCTCCCTTGGCCTTGACTTCTGCTAAGGAGATGAGACTGGGTTAATCTGTCCTGTTTTCCTGCCCTGTTCCAAGGCTGTACATCAAGATGGGGGCATTGGGTAAGTGATGGAGAGTGGGAGGTTCTTGGGGAGAACCACTGTGCCAGTGGGCCACAGTTTCCCAATGGTTTGGGTCAAATTGCCCTCCCCTTCCCACTTTTTGAGTAACAGGTCCCTCCCTTCACTGGAATGGGGCAAACCTCTTACTCAGCACACGCAATAGGAAGTGATTCTGCTGGAAATACCACTGGGTTCTCCTTTCTTCTCAGGGTGCAACGTAGAAAATGCTTGCTACCCACTGGGCATCTGTGCTGAACGGACCGCTATCCAGAAGGCTGTCTCGGAAGGGCACAAAGATTTCAGGGCAATTGCCATCGCCAGGTGAGTGGGAAAGCCACGTCACAGCCATATTCATTCATCCACTCGGCCATCGCCCCCCATGCACCTGTTGTTCATCTATTCATTCATCTAACATGTTTATTCTACACTTCCTAAGTGCCAGGCCCTGTAGAGGACTCTGGGCTGAGTGCTGAGGATAAGGGGGTAAATAAGAAATGGACTCTGCCCTCAGTGAGCCTGCAGAGCAGACCCACAACCAAGGCAACTCTAAGACAAAGGCAAGTGTCTTTGTGTTCTAACAGCACAAAGTGCGACAGAATCCGTCCAAGATGCAACAGAGAAGCAGCATCGAAACCTAAAACTGGAGGGACCTAAAAATTACCTGGCCACCTAGACTCCGCCTACCCCCATTTTGTAGCTGAAGAAACTGAGGCTCGGAGAGGTTCAAAGACTTTCCTGGAAGTTAGTGGCAGAACCAGGACAAAAGCAGATCTCCAGACTCTCACCCCAGGGCTCATTCCGATGCATCATGCTGTGCCAGGAAGGCAACACTCTTCCCTGGGATCCGTCACTGCGCAAGCTGACTCCTCCCCTTGCTAACACTCACCTCTAAGTGCCAAGAACCAGGATACAAACCAAGCTGGTGGGGCGGCAGCCAGGTACACCTGGGTTATGGTTCCAACTATGGAGATTCCTGTCCAGATTATGGCTGAATAAGAACACTAATCAAAACCCGCTACAGGCCCTACACATAAACTTCCAAGTTCCCGGAGCTTGCTGAGTTCCCGTCAGTCCTGGGCCCAGACTCAGGGCCTTGGGATTTGAGCACGTGAATGGGCTCTTTGACTAATTTGGACCCCACTATGCTTCTGATTTAATGGCAAATGGCTCATGTGTGTCCCTCTGCATCGTCTACGAGAGAGGGTTTTCTAAGCAAAATAAGGGTGCAGGGCCGATGGTGTGGGAAAGAGACTGCACAGCTGACCGAGTGCTGGTCTTTCTGGACGCCTGGCTGCAGGGGTCGTGCAGTGGAAGTGAATTCTCTCCTCATTGTGAGGAAGCTGCAGGACCTTTCTGGCAGAAGTGTAAGGACCTAGAGCAAGGACAGCAGGGGACATTTGACAGAAACAGGCCCCCATTCCTTTTATAAGATCCTAAACCTGGCCTTGGCCTGGCTCCGAGGTGGACCAGGTTATTGAATGTTTTCTTCCTGAGTGACTGGAGCCACGGATGGAGAAGGGCCCCCGCTTCCCAGAGCCTCCCTGTGACCAAGGTTTCTCCCAGCTCCCTCGGCTCTGGGAGGAATAAATGAGGCTGTGCTGGGAACATTTTGTGCAGATGAGCAGGATGTGAATTACATTGTTTTTTTTAAAAAAAAATATGGAGGAGAAAAATTCAATTTCTAAGCTGATCCAAGAAAATAATGATATTCTGGGGAAAAAGAGGCCAAAGTCGACAAAAGGTTAATGGCATGGTAGCCTTGCTCTGTTTAGAAGGTTCCCAGTGAAAGGCATTTTCTCTTGGTCATTATCACCATTTAAACATGACTGTGTATTGCTTGCAACTGAGCAGCAAATGTCCTTATTTACGTAAAACCTGCAGTTTTCCAGCACCCAGCTGCTCTACTCCCAGTACTCAGCCTGCACAGGCATCCCCGAGCCAGAAATACAATCATTATTACATTAATGATGTGTTAAAGGCAGGGATTTGGAGAATGAATGGAAAGTGCCAGCTCCCTCATTAACACTGAGTGTGAACAGTCCAGGAGAGCCCCTTTGAGATCCGTGAGACAGAGAGTGCAGAGCCCAGAACAGGATTTTGCTAATGGGGAGATAAGCCTGAACCCCTGGGGTCCTAGCCATAGTCATCAAAGTCAATAAGTTTCCAGCCTGTTGGGTCTGATAAGCATGGCCTCAGTGTGTGACGAAGGTCACCACAAACCGCAGCAAACCCTTGATACCAGCACAGGCAGGAGAGGGAGAGGGAGTTTGGAAAAGCTAGGAGGGAATGTTCTGAGGCACCCAGCTCATTCTGGGGTGTATGTTCTTTTTAAGTTTTTCTTACTCTTGGCAGGAATGTTGAATAATGGTTAAAAGTTGAGGCTTGGGCATTACTGAGACCTGGTCTCAAATCCAGCTTCATTATCAACCTCAGGCATGTTGCTTCACAAATCTGAGCCCGGCCCTGGCTGGTGTGGCTCAGTGGATTGAGCGCAGGCCTGCAAACCAAAGGGTTGCCAGTTCGAT
Organism: Micronycteris hirsuta; assembly: GCA_004026765.1. Classification (NCBI taxonomy): domain Eukaryota; kingdom Metazoa; phylum Chordata; class Mammalia; order Chiroptera; family Phyllostomidae; genus Micronycteris; species Micronycteris hirsuta. Next base: position 112,970 of record PVJI01001884.1, read on the forward strand.
TCCCAGTCAGGGCACATGCCTGGGTTGCAGGCCAGGTCTCCAGTAGGCGGTGCACAAGAGGCAACCACACATTGATATTTCTTTCCCTCTCTTTCTCCTTCCCTTCCCCTCTCTAAAAATAAATAAATAAAATCTTTAAAAAAATATCTGAGCCCAGCTTTTCATCTATAAAGTGGAGGAGAGTAACAACATCTACCTATTTCCTGAGGACTCAGGAAGTGACTTATGTAAAGTTCCTGGCACAGAGTACGCAATAAATTAAAACTATTGTTTTACCATTATCAGTATTCCTTCTGCAAGCTACAAAACTACCAAAGGCAGAGTCCACAGATCCAGGGTTCAAATCCTGGTTCTGCCACTTACCAGCCATGTGACCTTGGGCAGGTCACATCACCTTTCATGATCTGTAACACACAGATAATAAAAGTCCCTGCCCAGCCCCTCTATTATAAAGATTGTTGGGGGACTAAGTGAGATTATGCACGTAAGGTCCTGGGCACAGAGAGTTGCGATGTTAAGTGTAAGCCATTATTATTATCATGCTCTCTCCCATCTCCCAGAGATATGCTGCCTGGATGCAGCATCTGGTGATTTTTGAACCCTGGGCCAAGTCCAACTTCCCAGTGGAATTCATGTTTACCCCCGCCCCTTGCGGGTCAACAGGCTGTCCTCCCTTTGCAAACAAGGCAATACATTCTATTACTCTTTGTTTATGTGGTAACCTTCACAGGAAATGCCCTCCATTTCTGCCTAGGCAAATCCTTCCAACCCATGAAGGCACAGCTCAAACGCAAATTCCAAGATGTTTTTTCCCTGATTGCCTCAATTGGAAATAAGCTCTCTCTCTTTTAAATTTTGATTCTCTTTCCCCTCATCCCAAACTACTAGTGTGACTTACAGTTTGTTCTAATAGTGACTCCCTGCCACTTACATAGAGCATTAAATCTTACAGCACTTTGACATCACTCTCTCACTGGAGACTCACGGGAACACTCTAAGAACAGCAGAGAAGGGCACTGGCTGGTGTGACTCAGTGAACTGAGTGCTGGCCTGCGCAGCAAGGGGTCGCTGACTCCTTGGCCATGCATGTCACCAGACTGGTAAAGGAAGTGGTGCGCTTAGCAGGGGCCAGGCCATACAGGGCGTTACAGCCATGGAAGGGAGGCTGCGTTTTACTCAGAGCACCTCTCCCATGGCCCTAACCACAGTCTGTCTGGGTTACGGCATTTACATGAAGAGTTATCTCCCTTTCCAGATGGATGGTGAGATCCCTGAAGACAGGGATTCTCCCATTGGTCTTTGTTGCTCCTTCCTGATGCCTGCTTAGCATAGACAGGCTCTGGATCAACATGTGTGGAATGAAGAAAAAATGAGCAAGAAGAGTCCAACCTCCAAGAGCTCATGAGAGGCTCTGGCCACAGCACCAATCACCGTGTAATCACAGGAATCAGTGTGCCTCAGTGTGCCTCCTGAGCAGGGGCCCTACCCTCTCACACTCCCATGGGCTTTTGTTCTGAAGCCGGGAGGGAGTGTGCCCAGGCAGCACCCACCTTTCCATGGAGCAGGACCTTTCTTCAACCGAATCTGCACATGTGAAAGGCAGTTATCGTGAGGATTCGGTAAAATAGCAAACCACCGTTCTCGCTCCCCTCCGCTGCTTCAATCAACTCATAGCATCTGTCTCTGTCTCCACCTGATACATGTTGGTTGGTTGGCTGGCTGGCTGGTTTGTTGGCTGGCTCCCCTCACTAGTCGAGAACTCCATTGTGCAATGAATTTTGCCTGTTGTGTTCACTGCCCTATCCTCGGTAGGTGCTCAATAAATATTTGACCATTAAAATGAAATAATGCATATAAAGTGCTTTGCAGGGTACCTGGCACATCCTGGACACATAGTAAACAATATGATAGTTATTATTAACATATCATGAGTAAAGTAATTATAAACTAGTATATAGAGCACATTGTATATAATAAAACTGTATATGATAAGGGACTGAAATTATGACAGACCTTAAAGGAATACGTGCCTGGTCACTAGTACAGGCAATGAGAGTATGTGTATAGCATTCTAAAGTTTACAAAGCCCTTCGCACACCTTGTCTCATTTTATCTTTTAGCATTCCTAAAAGTGGATGACATTAATTGCCCAATTTTACAGGCAAAGAAGCGAGCCTTGCATGGGTTAAAATGATCTGGTCAAAGTCACATGTAGTTAGCAAAAGGAGGAGCTGACCAAGAGGCAACTCGGGAATCCTGTAACCTTCCGGGACACCACAGAGCTGTGCGTCTAGAAGAGCAGGGATGGCAGGGGCTGCTGGCTGACCCTCTGGGGCCCTGGCAGGCCTGGAGGTCCCTCCAGTTGAGTCCACCTTCCTTAAGTGCCGCCTTCTGGACAGTTCGGAGGCGGAGTACTGCCTGCAGGTGCTTTAACTCTGAGAGACAGCGCCCTGGCTGTGGGCTCCGCTCCTCCAGACTTTCTCAAATGCAGGGAGCCCAGCTTTCTCTTGGACTCACGTGCATTTTATTCTTTCATGCCTTGGGGCCTTTGCACATGCTATTTTCTTGGCCTACAACATAGGGATACCAGGGCTTCAAAATAGCACCCCTGTTACTTGATCTCACTGAACCTCTTTCCTCTTGGGTAAAATTCTGACACTCAGGTTGTTTCGAGAATTAAATGAAATAATGTATGCTGAGTGCCCAATACACAGCATAGTAGGTGCTCATTAATGGGGACTTATGAACTCTATACTTCCTCCAAGAACGGGGCCAAATGCCAACTCCTCTGTAAAATATTCTCTCACTCCGTAGGCAGAGATTGTCTCCCTCTTGCCAGGCATTCTGCCTGCATTTTCCTTAAAATGACAGTTTTCCACGTCACACATTGGGTTGAGCAATCTCTTGAAGGCCAGAGACAAACTTTCCTTAACCTTTGTGTCCCTAGGGTGTGGGTGACAGTTTAGCACCCACTAAACGTTTATTAAATGCATTAATGAATATACTGGTCCTCGGCGGGGGGTGAGGGAGTTGGTGGAGGTGAAAGAGGGTATGGAGTGGTAAATGATAAAGGAAACAATATTAAAAATAAAAAAAAATTCAAAAAAATAATGGTCCCACCCATGGCCTTGCTGTTGCAAGTGTGGCAAGTCGCCAAGCACTGCTTCTCAGCCTCCAGGACACAGCGTGTCTGCGAATCAGCAACTGGCCAGAGTCTCAGGAAAAGCTGACCCTTTCTGCTTCTCTGCCTCCCTAGTGACATGCCAGATGATTTTATTTCACCCTGTGGAGCCTGCAGGCAAGTCATGAGAGAGGTAAGCAGCACTCTTTCTTTTGGGGATGTCTCCTGGATGCCTCCCTGCTTTTCCAAGGTGGTGTGGGCAAAGCCACAGCTCCCGTCCTGTCTACTCACTTGGCTGACGGCAAAGGCCTTCCGAGCTTGTGTGCGTGAGTGGCTGGGAATTGTTCTTTCATTCAACAATACTCAGTGCGTGTCTCCTCACTCTGGGGAGGCAGCCGTGAAAAGAGAAGCCAGGCCCTGCCATCACGGAGTTTACAGTCTTGTGCAGGAGGGAAGCAATAAACAAGGAGGAAACAACGAACAGTAGGGTTCCTGAGAGTGAGAAGGGCTACGGAGAAAAGAAAGCAGAAAAAGGAGTCGACAGTGACAGAAGGAGCAGCAGGTTAAATACTCTAGATCAGGGTCAGAGGCCAGCAAACAATAGCCCAGGGGCAGAGCCAGCCCGTGGCTATTTATTCTATTAAATAGCTATGGAAGTTTCATTGGCAGGCAGCCACACCCATTCATTCACTGGCTGCCTGTGGCTGCTTTGGCGTGACCACAGCAGAGGTGAGCCATTACAACCTAGACCTTACGGCCCACAAGGCCTGAAATATGTACTATCTGGCCCTTTATGGATAAAAGTTTGCCATCCCCTGCTTTAGGTGGCCAGGGAGGGACATTTGAGTGGGGATACAGATAGTGAGAAAACACGAAGCAGGCAGAGGTCTAGAGAAGGAGGTTTCCAGGCGGAGGAACCAGCAAGTTTAATGCCCATACCCTTGGTGAGTTTGACAAGTCACAGGAAGGTCAAGGAGGCTGGAACCCAGTGAATGAGGGGGAAGTGAGTGATAGGACGCGAGGTCTCAGAGACGGGCAGGGCCTTGTAGGCCATGGGATGGAGGGTATATTTCATTCCAAGAGTAAAAGGGACTGAACTGTGTGCTTTAAAATGGTTAAAGTGATAAATCTTATGTTAGTATATTTTAGGACATTAAAACAAAAGTTGGTGCCCTGGCTGGTGTGGCTCAGTGGATTGAGCTCGGGCCTGCAAACCAAAGGGTCGCCAGTTCGATTCCCAGTCAGGGCACATGCCTGGGTTGCAGAGCAGGTCCCCAGTGCGGGGGCGCATGAGAGGCAACCACACATTGATGCTTCTCTTCCTCTCTTTCTCCTTCCCTTCCACTCTGTCTAGAAATAAATAAATAAAATCTTTTAAAAAAAAAGTTGGAAAAAAAAAGAATCAGGGAATTCTTTGGATGTTTTTAAGAAGGGACTGAAGGGATCCGATGTACTTTTTACAAAGACAGTCTTGAGGGAAGGCTTGAATTTCTTTAGCTCTAGAAACGAAAGAGTGGATTCCATGGTGGGTTCTCTCTCTCTCTCTCTTTTTTTTTTTTTTTTTAATAAGATTTGTATTTATTTTTAGAGAGAGGGGAAGGGAAGGAGAAAGAGAGGGAGAGAATCATGTAAGAGATACATCGATCGGTTGCCTCTCGCAAACCCCCAACTGGGGTCTTGGCCCACAACCCAGGCATGTGCCCTGACTGGGAATCGAACCAGTGACCTTTTGGTTCAAAGGCCAGTGCTCAGTCCACTGAGCTACGCCAGCCAGAGGGCATCATGGTGGGTTCTTAGTCTGGGCTCAGCAGGAGTTTCTGATGTGTACATGCGCACTTGACAGAGAGGGATGTCAGTAGCTTCCCTGGACTATAAAAGAGGTCTGTGTCATCCAGAGTCCCAGAAGGTTAAAGCTACTAGCTTCAAGAATCCCCCCAACCCCCGTGCTCTGATGTGACATCATCAGCCCCTCTAAACATCTAAACACAGCACCTCAGTTCATCCCCACCCCGAGCCGAGGAGGGAAGTGTGGGTCTTTATCCCCATTCCTCAGAGAAGTGACATGAGCAGCGGGCCAGAGGGGAGCTGGCCTTCACGGCTGGCTCAGACTGACAGCAGAGCCAGCTCCCCACGGCTGACCGCCTGCCTTCACGGTTCTAGGAACAGGGCAAAGCCATTTCAGCCATGGACAAGACATAATGGTGCTTTGCAGACTGGCTTTTCCACCAGGACTTCTGCTAGTGAGGCTGTTTAAACTTGGGGGGAGGGGAGGTTGTTTCCGTTCTGCTTTTGTGCCTTGGGGTGGCAAAGCATCTGTCAAGCACGCCAGCTCCATCCTCTCGCCAGCTCTTCCGTCCAGACAGTTAGTAGAGCCTGTCGCCCAACCCAGAGGCAGAATGCACCAGGAAGGCACTGACTGCGCAATTTGGACCTCGTCTCACTGGGACAGAAGTGGCTGCCCAGCTGTACGGCAGGTCCAAGGCAATGCAAGGAAACCGCATTAGGCTGTCAGCTCCCTGGCTCCTGCGGCCTGATTCGGTCCAATTGCCCATTGCTGTTTTCTCCCAGCAGATTAGATGTTGGCAAACGGGAGAAGGGAAAGGAAAAGGCTGAAGTGGGGAGAGGCAAAGCTGAAAGCAAAGTGCTAACAACGACAGATGAAGCTTGGGGGCCAGGGACCTGGCACTTTAAGTCACTCAACTTTCATCCATATCCTCAGGCAGAGCCTGCCAAGCCCATTAATCTTAAAAAGCCAGAAGATTGATTGTGCCTGGTAATAACTTGGAGATTCAGGCAGAAGTGTGCAAACAGCAGGCTGCAAACCTGAGCCTTCATGGGCAACTGCTAGCAACCAGTAGAAATGGCTTCTAGTAACTGAGCATTGACTATGTGCCAGGCACTGCATACAGGTGCCGTACACCCATCATCTGTAACTCCCACCACACCTGGCCAGGTAGAGCCTTGGTCGGTTGACTCTGACTCCAGGACACTTTCCGTTATGCCACGGCTCTCCACCTGTCTTCCTTCCTGCCTAGAGCATTCTGCCTGAAACCATTTCACAGGCCAAGACACTGAGACCCAAAGACGTTAGTCATTTGCCCAAGGTCACTCAGCAAGCAAGTGGTAGCTCCTGATAGTGTAGGAGAAAGATGGGGAGAGAGATTTGGGCTAAAATCCTGCTTTGCTGACATTATCCTGCGAAACCTCAGTTTTCTCCTCAGTAAAATGAGGATAGTAACAGCACCCACATCAAAGGACAGATGACGAAATCACACAGGTGCATATCTGGTGTGGAAGGAGGCAGGACGCAACTTCTGGCCATGAGAATCAATGAGGAAGGGAAGCAGGTACGAATGGTTCCTTGTCACAGCAGGAGAGGCAGAGCCAGGTTTGAACCCAGGTCTGTCCTAACCCTCTGCCACTCAGCTCCCTCACGCCGGCTCTGTCTCTTTTCCAGTTTGGCACCAACTGGGACGTCTACATGACCAAGCCAGATGGTACCTATGTCGTCCGTACAGTGCAGGAGCTGCTGCCTGCCTCCTTCGGGCCTGAGGAGCTGCAGAAGACAAAGTGAAAGACGAAGAAGGCCCACCGCCTGGGGGAGCTGGGTCCCCACAAGTGCTTCAGGGGACAGCTGCCCCGAGAACTTCGCGAAGACGCTCTCATAGACCTGGGACACCTCCAAATGGGCCCGACCCCACAGGGGCTGGGCAAAGCCGACTTTTCCAAGTGACACTCAAGCACTGCCATCTGTCCCCAGCCCGGGCCATAGCCCCTCCTTGCAACCCACCTTGTCCTCCCCAGACGAGAGCACCCCATTCCTTCCTCTCCTTCTTGTGGGCCCTCTTTAAAATTCCAGCCACGTCTGAACTGCTTCCCCATTTGCCTTCCCGAGCTTCTCTCCAGTTCCCAGCGGCTTTCCTAATTATAAACATCACAGTGCATCCGGACTCAGGGAAGCACGTTTTTCTCTGTTTCTCATTGCTCGCAACTCCCAGGAGGACAGGGCAATTTGTCTTTATAGAGAGACCTGTACGGTGTACCCGTCCGTGTGGAGAGAGACAGGTTTTAGGCTTCTCGCCCCTGTATTCTCCTGATGGTTGGCCCCCCCAGGGCTGGGCCTGCCAGAGTCCATTTCTAGTGTCTGTTTTGGTCTCCCCCTTCTCACAGATGAGGGGGCTGGGCTTCAGTGACACTAAGTAACATGCTCTCGGACTCTGGCGAAGTTCAGGCCGGAATCCAGGTCTTGGGACTCCCAGTATGGTCTAGAAACAGTGCGTGCTCTTTGCCGGCCACTGTGCTGAGCTGTTCAACATACATGAACACATTTAGTCCTCACTTATCAAGCTCAGAGTATATTGCCCTCACTTTACCAATGAATAAGTCAAAGTCACTTGCCCAAAGTTGCACAGCTAAAAGGTGGAATTTGAACCATGTCTGTCTGTTTTTCACATTCTCTGACAGTTAATGTCTGACTGCATTTATCTGCCTGAGTATCATTTATATGGCAAATTCTGCAGAGAGATGTCTCTGTCCTTGAGGAACTTGCGATCTGACAGGGAGAGAGAGGAGTAAACAGACCTGCTGCAGAGAAATAGTGATCCAGGCAGGTCCCAATTATAAGGTGGGCACAGTGGGGGCCATGCCACCTTCTGGGGTGTGAGGAGGGTCAGGGGCGGCTGTCTGTTCCCTCAGTTTACTGGCTGCATCACACTCACACTCACACACAGTTAGGAAGGTGAGGACTGAATAAGGGAAGGAGCCAGGCTGGCCCACTAAAGGGGGTGACAGCTCAGGCGTTTCTGCCCTGGAGGACTTGGCCTTGGGGCCAGCCTGGGCATGAGGGTGAAAACAGAGCACAGGTTTCCTCTTTCCTACGCAAGCAAGTGGCCGGCAGCATGGGGAGCGCTGCCCTTCCCTGGGGACCCCTTGCCCTGAGTCTGGAGCATCTACAGCCCAGGTGGCAAACACAAGGCCCACAGGCCGAATCGGCCCTCCACCTTGTTTTTTCCGGCCGGCACCTTGTTTCTACCCGGTGGCAGCGCCAAGCTCTTGCTTAACAGTTAAGGAGCAGTACATTTATACAGTCCTAAAATTACATTCGGCCCTTGGAAGGCAACCGCGAGGCTGATGTGGCCCCCGGTGAAAATGAGTTTGACACCCCTGCTCTACAGGTATTCTTGTCTGGGTGACCGGGTTCTCCGCGGCACGCCCAGGCCTACCTGCCGCCCTCGGCCGGGCGCAACACCGCACTCTTGCCTTTCCTTAGACATGGCTGTCAGGGTGTCGGGGTCTTCAGCACACTCTCCTGCTGGATGTTCTTCATATGGGGACGGGGAGGAAAAAAGAGAATGCTGGGATTAAAGAGGCCAGGATGTTAACCTCAGTCAAAATTCTGCTCAGTGGGGATCTAGAATAGTATTTTTTTTTCTTTGTACATATCTGTATTTTTTAAACTTACAAACTTTTTTTACATTTAATAAGAAAAAATGCTACTGCATAATGGTTGAAGATTTAAACTTTGGCGTAGACAGCCTCCAAGCTGTGTGGCTTCGGGCCAGTTATTTCATTGCTCTGAGACCCAATACCACCATCATCCATAAAACGGGACGCTGGCACCACCCCAAAGCAGTGCGGTGTGGATTGAGTGGGCACTGCACTAGTAAGAGCCCAGCGTTGCAGCCTCGGGAAGCTCTCGCTGCATGTCAGCTGCTAAGGGTGACAAACTTTGGTCCTCTGAACGTGGATTTGAATTTTGCAAACAGGCAACAGTCTCTCAGAGCCCATCTGTTCATCCATTCAACAAGTATTTACTGAGCGCCTACTGTGTGCTGGGGCTGGGGCCAGACCCTGGGGACGTAGCAACAGTGAGAGGGAGAAAGCCCCTGTCCTCACGGGGCTCTCGGTCTACCTGTGGGAGACAAGATCGAAATGATTCCAGTTTCTCATGACAAGCGCCACCCAAGGGGAAGAGCGCCCTGGGGGCACGCAGCAGCGGGGATGGAGCCGGTCTAAGAAGGGGCAAGGCAGCCCCAAGGAGGGGGTGTGCTGGCCAAGGCGTGGATAGGGCCACTAGGGTGTCCAACGGGGGGCGGCCCGTGGGACCCTGAAGCCCAGGATGGCTATGAGTGCGGCCCAACACACAATTGTAAATTTACCTAAAACATTATGGGATTTTTTTGTGATTGCATGTTGCAATGTATTTAATGTGAGGCCCAAGACAACTGTTCTTCCAGTGTGGCCCAGAGACACCAACAGGTTGGACCCCCATGCTAGGGAACAGGCTTGGGAGGGGCAAAGAGCGAGGACGGCCTGAAGGGCTAAGCCCGTGTTCTTCATATTTCGTGGCAACAATGCAGCAGTCAATCTGCAAAGAAGAATTCCAGAAAGTATTTGAGTAACACTCACTTGGAAGAATAGCGCTCCCTTGGCCGGAGAGAGGCTGGATGTTTGTTTAAAACACATGCACTTTCATTCTGCAGGCCCAGTGATCTGGGGACCTGGTTCTGGGAGCCGCACACGCTCTATTGTTCGGAGCTATCTGTGGTGTTTAGGACCCTAAAGCTGAGTCCCAGATTCCCAGGGAATAAATAGAAGCACGCACACTTCCGCCGCTCTGGCCAGCCGCTGCTAATTGCTTGTATAAACTATAAGATTCTTTAGGATTTCCTTTTGGCTGGGAGGAGGGCACACCTCTGACAGACACTAGGGGTACTTTGGGTGCCTGTGCCAGAAATGAAGCCAGTAAACGCTGTTCAAGAATAAGTAGTGGCTCCTGGGCAGGTAGCTCAGCTGGTTGGAGCATCGTCCCATACACCGAAAGGGTGTGAGTTCGATCCCTGGTGGGGATGCGTACAAGAGGCAACCAATCAATGTTTCTCTCGAATCAATGTCTGTCTCTCTCTCCCTCTCTCTGAGCATATCTTCAGGTGAGGATTAAAAAAAAATTAGACTAAGTAATGGAGTGGCCCAGTAAGTCTCATACACACTTAACATTTTGTATGAGATTGTATGAGTGCAAAACCAGGCACGAAAGGAACACCCAGCCTGTTCGCTTCTGACAGGTATGGGAAGGGGAAGTTAAGGTGGGGGGGTTAAAAACCCTATGACTGAACAGAAAAAAAATGGCATAATGATGCATTAATTACCTATCGCTGTATAAGGAATGATGCCAACACTTAGTAGCTTGGGACAACAGAAGTGTATTATCTCACAGTTTCCGCAGGTCAGGGGTCTGGGCAGAGCTAGGCCATCCGGCTCAAGGTCTCGTGCAAGATCACAGTTAAGGTGGCAGCTGGTGCTGTGTCTCATCCGAGGGCTCAACGGGGGAAGGGTCCACCTCAGTGTTCACTCGCATGCTCGTTCGCAGGACACGGTTCCTTGATGCGAGGGCCGAGCCCACATGGCAGCGGGCTTTCCTCTGAAGAAGCAAGCAGCAGAGGGAGGGACGGTGAGCAAGACAGAAGCCAGAATCTTTTGGTAACCTAATTAAGAAGGTTACCCATCCCTTTTCCAAACTCTATTCCTTAGAAGCAAGTCCTTCAGGTCCAGCCCACACAAAGGCATGAATACCAGGGGGTAGGCACTCTCAAGATGTAAAAACTGAAAATGTATGTGGACAAGGAAAAGTAAACAGAAAACAGAAAAGTAGGCCGGGGTGGCAGGAGGGCCGGGGAAGCAGGCCTGGCTAGCCCTGTCGATGGGCTGACCTTATTCCAACCGCAGCCCTCGGTTCCAGGCGGCGGGGGGTGGGGAAGTGGGGGGACACGGCAGCTCTGTGCCTTAAATAGCTCGGGCTGCCAGATCAAGAGATATGAGAGATCTGAAGGAACCACGGGAAAAAATAGCTAAAAGAGTAAAATATTGCTGCCTCTTCGCTTAGAAGGAGTTAGAACAGGAGATTGTTGCTTTTCATGATATGCCTGTATGTACAGTGTTTTTTAAACCATGCATACATATTACATTTATTTAAAGGACTTTGTTGGGGGGAGGGGGTGTAAGGGGAATAAATAGTAATACGAAAAAAATACAATAAAGATTAAAATGAAAAAAGGGAATAAAAAGAAAGAAGTCATAGAAAGGACATTCATTATCAATAATACAGAGTAAATTGCAGTAGGTGATTCTGTTTCAGGTTGGGGGTGAGCTCTTGGACATTCCTATGGTTTTCCTCTGGCTCCTGCTGGCTCCCTGCTGGGAAGGAGGGCGTCACGTGACTGGGAGTTTGAAAGCATAGCCCAGGACCTTTCTCTCCTCCTCCTTGGAAGTGAGCCTGCCCACTAAGGGCTTGTGTTCCCAGAGAGCTCCCAAACAAGGGCTGAGTTCCAGAATGCCCTGTGGTGGGAGGTGGGGAATCAGAGATTTAAAAGTCACAGTCCTTGTGCTTACAGAACACACAGTTTAGAGAGGGAGACGGAGAAGGAACATCTAGCCCAGTCTAAGAAAGGTCAAAGAAGACTTCCCAGAGGAGGTGACCTCAAGTATGAATGGGGATTCTTTTAAGACAGGGGATCAGCCTGATGCTTGGGAAGGCTGTAACTAATTGAGTATTGCCGGACCATAAAAACAAGAAGGTGGGCCCTGGCTGGTGTAGCTCAGTGGATTGAGCGCGGGCTGGCAACCAGAGGGTCCTGGTTCGATTCCCCGTCAGGGCACATGCCTGGGTTGCGGGCCGGGTCCCCAGTGAGGGCCATGTGAGAGGCAACCATACATTTCTGTTTCTTTCCTTCTCTGTCTCCCTCCCTTCCCCTCTCTCTAAAATAAATAAATAAAATCTTAAAAAAAAAAAAAAAACAAAAAACAAGAAGGTGGACAGCAAGAAAGATGCTAGGGCCAAAGAGTAAAGGACTTTCTGTGTTAAGCTAACTTTCTGTGCCTTAGTCTTTACCCTGAGGGCAGCGGGCAGGGGCAAAGAGCCTATGAAGGACTTTCTGCAGCAGGTGACATGGCCACATGGAATCATCATTGCAGGCCAGCCAATCTACGGGACTGCAAGAGTCACAGATGGAATTTCTCAACAACACAACATCTCACTCCTCCACACCAGCACATTTTCATCCATCTTGTCCGGGTGAAACAGAGACTCTTCTTCCCGGTGAGATATCACTCTCTGCTCGCCATTGTCTGATTCCAACTTCCAAAAACTACAGCCCAGGAGTGTCACGCAGGCGGATTTTCATCTGGCAGCAGCTTTGCTCAGTCAACGGTTTTAGCAAAAACTCCTTCCATCTCTGCTGGCAATTTAGAGGTAGCATTTCTGAAATGGGCTGCGGGTAGAAGATGCTGCTACCCCGGGAAAATGCGTCTGTCCCCTGCCAGGAGGAGACAAAGAGTATTGAAATGGTGCCAGGAGAGAAGGTCGAAAAGCCCTTGACAGTTTTTTTTCCCTTGTCTTTTTCCATTTTTATATTAGCATCTGCTTTTTTCCCCTCCATGTCCTTTGGGGGAAGGTTAAATGATGCTTCTTAGGAATATTATGTACTTTACCAAAACTACACAGTCTTGCTGCCTGGAAAGAAAAGAATATAATGAAGACAGAAGGGCGCCCACAGAGCAGAGCACACAGCACAGAAGAACCCCATGGTCTCTCCAACACCGCTGACCCCCCGCCGCCGCCCATCTTCAATCTCTAATCCTTGTGGCCGAGCCTATCGAAGCCTCCCTGGTGCCCGGCAATGCTTAATAATGGTCTAGGAATGAATGAGACTCTCCTATAGAATATTCAGTCTTCAGTATAAATGACTATCTCAGCAGAAAACCATATACCACCACGTCCTGACTTCCCCTTCTTGAGATACCACTAAAAAGCCAGAAGACATTGTCAAAGAGCCTCAGGACAATCCCTTGAGACCTGAGACTTGGTGCTACTGTGGAGTTTTTCTTCTCCAGAAAACAGAGGGGGACAAATGGAATCAGGGCCATGATCCCTAAGAAAGGTAGCTGGGTGCTCCTCTATGATAAGGCTATATCTCTGCCCCAAGAACAGAGAACACGGAGCCCCTGAAATTCCTACTAGAGGCTTCTCTGTGTAGAAATGAACTTGCCCTTTCCACCCAGTTCCAGACTGTCTTGGTTCAGACCTGTCAGAGAAACTTAGATTTTTCTACACAAGAAGTGAACCAGTCTAGCACCATCTTGACCGAAAGTCCAGTGCTCTCTCTTGAACAAGGAACTACACAGCCTACAAAGGAGGATTAATTAACATCGGCCTGGAGATTTCGGTTTCACAGGTGGGTGGGTTAAGCATCACAGGTCTGGCGAGTTTATCTGCACCCTACAGGACTAAAGCCCAAGGCTGATAACAAACACACTCCTTAACTCAAAGCAACCCATACAATCTTCCTTTAGTGAGTATGGCTTATCAGTTGTGTACTCATCATGGCAAACCCTTACATTCCCAGAAAGGTGAAGAAAGTCCTCAGACTTAGAGCTAAAGATCTCAGAACACCTCTCGTTCCCTCTCGGTAAGTCTTAAAGAGAAGAGTTGTAATGGTAATGACACATAGCAGATGTGTAGAATTCAACTTTATTGTTTTTTAAAGATTTTAGTTATTTATTTTTAGAGGGGAAGAAAGAAAGAACAAGGGGGAGAGAAACGCCAATGTGTGGTTGCTTCTCCTGAGCCCCCTACTGGGGACCTGGCCCACAACCCAGGCATGTGCCCTGACTGGGAATTGAACCAGAGACCCTTGGGTTCACAGGCCAGTGCTCAATCCACTGAGCCACACCAGGCAGGGTCATGGTTATGTTTTTAAAATATTTCTTACTGCTTAGAGATAGATACTGAAGTATTTAAAAATGAAGTAACAATGCCTGGGACTTGCTTTAAAGTAACTGGGTGGTGGGGGGCGGGGGTAGTAGAAACACACTGTTAAAAAACAAAATTCAACCAAGCAAATTTGAAGATGTAATTGACTTGATTGATTCATGAGTCATGCAGCATCCCGTCTAGCAACCAAACAGGTGCTCCCAGGAGTTATACAAAATAGGTTTTACAAGAAGCAAGGTGGGGCAAGGGAACTATTAGTGACAGAAAGGAAAGGACTATTTTGGGCCATGGTCATCTTTTCTATGGGGAAAGAGAAGAGAAAGGATTTTTATTTTGTAGATTACCTAATGTACAGACCAAGAGCAGAGCGGACTTTTTGACACCTTTGACAATCCAATATGGAGTCACTGTCAGCCATGACAGTTATGCCAAGTGCTATGTCAAGGCTGAGGTAATGGGTGTAACAAGAACACCCTTAGGAGGGACCTGGGATGTCCAAAACCACAAGTCTGGACACTTTGATAAAGACTCCATCTGGACACCGATGTGAGTGGGACCCCCACCACTTGTGGGCTGTAAGAACTCAGAGCTGACGCCCAAGGCTTGAGCCTAGCTGCACCATGGGACACGCTCAGAGCCCTGCTGGACTTCCACTGCACCAGACATGTGCCACCGCTGCAGCCGCCTGGCTGGAGACCAAGGCCACCTCTCCACCTCCACATGGGACTTCCCCCTAGATGCTCGCTCTGCTCACTTCTCTCGTATCAGCTCCCCCTCTCGGTGTGTAACCTGCATGATTTTGTTGGCTTAATGGGGAGGTCTCCCCTAATGAATCTGACACTGTGGAAAGACACAAATGTGTGCGACTTTCAGGGATGCTCCTGTCCTCATGACACCTCTTCTGTCCATGAGAGACGGAGAGGGCCTAAGTGACAGATTACTGGGGCTTGACCAGAAAATTTCACACTGGTTGATTAAGACTATCTTTCTGGGAGAGGCTGAAATTGCAATTAGATTGAATACTAAATCTGCATTTGTTATCATGGGCTTTTAGCAGGAGTGATGTCATTTGGAACCTATGTTTTGTGTTTTTTTTCTTTATGGGATAAGTGAATAAAATAATGATTTCGTTGAAGCTGATTAATGGGTACATGGGTTCACTATACCACTGTATTTTTTGGTATATTTAAAAATTCCCATTTTATATATAGGGAACCAACAGTGAAGGGAAGGAAACTGGGACTCAAATCAACAATTTAGAGCAGAAGGAAGAAATAAGTAGTCAACCAGAACAGAATGAAGAAACAAGAATTTTAAAAAATGAGGAGGGGCATAGGAAACTCTGGGACAACTTTAAATGTACCAACATCTGAATCATAGGGGTTCCAGGAGGAGAAGAAGAGCAAGAAATCTAAAACTTATTTGAAAAAATAATGAAAGAGAACTTTCCGAATCTGGTCAAGGAAATAGACATACAAATCCAGGAAGCTCAGAGAGTCCCAAACCAGTTGGACCCAAAGAGGAACACACCAAGATACATCATAATTAAAATGCCAAAGGTTATTAAAGATCAAGAGAGAGTCTTAAAAGCAGCAAGAGAAAAGCAGAGAGGTACCTACAAAGGAGTTCCCATAAGACTACGGGCTGATTTCTCAAAAGAAACTTTGCAGGAAGAAGGGGCTGGTAAGAAGTATTCAAAGTCATGAAAGGCAAGGACCTACACCCAAGATTATTCTATCCAGCAAAGCTATCCTGTAGAATGGAAGGGCAGATAAAGTGCTTCCCAGATAAGGTCAAGTTAAAGGAGTTCATCACCACCACCAAGTCCTTATTAAAGGAAATGTTTAAGGGACTTATCTAAGAAAAAGAAGATCAAAACTATGAACAGCAAAATGACAGTAAACTCACAACTATCAACAACTGAACCGAAAAAAGAACAGAAACAAACTAAGCAAACAACTAGAACAAGAACAGAATCACAGAAATGGAGATCACATGGAGGGTTATCAGTGCGGAGGAGGGAGAATTGGGGAAAAGGCACAGGGAATAAGCATAACTGATAGTCACGGGGAGGTTAAGAATAGTATAGGAACTGGAGAAGCCAAAGAACTTATTATGTACAACCCATGGACATGAATGAAAGAGGGGAATGCTGGAGGGAATGGGAGTACTGGGTAGAGGGGAACAAAGAAAAAAATATGGGACAACTCTAATAGCAGAATCAATAAAATATACTTTAAAAAATTCCCATTTTAAAAAGACAGAAAGAAAAAAGAAATTATTCAGTATGAATCCCTTTATCAGCCTATTACAGCTGGTTTGGGTAACAGGGCTCTGCCACTAACAAGCTATATGACTTTGGGCAAGTCCCTGCACATCTCCAGGGCTCAATTCATCTGAAAAATGTGGCCTTTGGGTGAGATTTTTCTTAGGGTCCTAAGAAGCCAGCAGGGATTGTGCGCTTGCAGAGAGAAGCTTAAGGGCAGTGGGGAGGGGAAGAGTTCAAAGGTCAAGACAACATGAACTTTAACCTCAGCTCTGACACTGGGACCTCTGACTGTCATGGCCCTTTATTTGCCCGTTCCCTTATCTATGGAAATGATATTGATCTGGGTCTTGTCAGTGCAAAGATTAAACAAATCAGCAGTTTTAAAGAGTCTGGCACGGTGGGTGATAGTCAATAAATATTAGTTTCCCGGGACCAGCAATGTTTACTTCAGGACGTGCCTGACCTGAAACGCCACCACCCTGCATCCAAAGTGCAAAAGGGCAAGAAACTACACACCACCAGGTGCGTGCACAGCGCCCTCGCGCGTCCAGCGCTGGAAGGGTCAGATCGGCAACCCCGCCCATCGGCGCCCGCGCCTGCGTAGAGGCATCGTCCCAGAAGTTTGTTGTGACCTGCGTCTCGGACGCCTGCGGGGCGCTACAATGGCGGTGCGACAGGCGCTGGGCCGGGGCCTGCAGCTGGGTCGAGCGCTGCTGCTGCGCTTCACTGCCAAGCCTGGCCCGGCCTACGGCTGGGGGCGGCCTGAGCGGCCGGGCCCTGCGGGCGTCCGGGGTCACGGAGAGCGCCCAGGCCAGGCCGCAGGACCCGTTGCGGAGCCACGCAGGCTCGGGCTCGGGCTCGGGCTCCCCGACCGCTACCGCTTCTTCCGCCAGTCGGTGGCGGGGCTGGCGGCGCGACTCCAGCGGCAGTTGGTGGTGCGAGCCCGGGGCGGCTCGGGTCCTTGCGGCCGAGCAGTCTTTCTGGCCTTCGGGCTGGGTCTGGGCCTGATTGAGGAGAAGCAGGCGGAGGGCCGGAGGGCGGTCTCGGCCTGTCAAGAGATCCAGGTGAGCGCTGGCTGGGGTCGGGGCGAGGCCCAGAGCCAGGGCTGGGAGAGGGACCATCAGCTGGGGGCGGGGCCAATGGCATGGGCGGGGTCCTGAGACCTCCGGGGGCGGGGCTAGGATGTGGGCGTGGTGGGGAAGGGGCTAGGACCGGCTGGAGACCTGAATTCCGGCAAGTCCAGATTTATGCTCCTCAGGCCCGGAGATTCTTCGGAAATCACCGATTAAGGCTCTTGTTCAGTATTATTGATCTTCTGGTATGGGGACACCACTTCATTTGTTTTACGTTTTTCCTTCTCAAACATCATGTTTTGGAAGATAGGCTGCTAATTATACCTCCTGTTGCACCATTGTAATGGTTTTGCGTAATTTAAAAATTAATGAGCCCTGGCTGGTGTGGCTCAATGGATTGAGCACAGGCCAGCGAGCTGATGGGTCGCCTGTTCGATTCCCAGTCAGGGTACATGACTGGGTTGTGGGCCAGGTCCCTGGTAGGGGGTGTGGAAGAGGCAACCACACACTGATGTTTCTCTCCTCTTTTTCCTTCCCTTCCCATTTCTCTAAAAATAATTAATTAATTTTTTAAATCTATAAAAATTTAATGACAAATCATAACACTCTATCCCTGAGGTAGTTGTCATGCCAAATGTATGAATAAGGACACGTGCTCAGAGAGGTAAGATAACTTGCTCGAAGTCACACAGCTGATGAAGTCTGGCCCTTCAGAGCCTGTGCCCTTCAGCACTGAGCCAGGCTGCCTGCACAGTTTAGCCAGACAGTAACACAGCTGAAGCCAAAGTCAAAACTATAAACACACCTAATGGTTTCTAACCTGTGTGGACTTATCAGGAGTGATTGGATATGTGGGGTTCTTAGGCTTTTAAAAGATGCTTAAAGTAGCTCAAAGGCCTCTGTTTCTACTCTACTAAACTATTAGTCGGTGTTCACCAGAGAAATAAAACCAATAGGATACGCTTATAGAAAAAGATGTATTTTAAAGAAGTGCCTCTGCAGTTCCAGAGGCTGGCAAGTCCAGCATCTGCAGGGTAGACAGGCAGGCTGGAGACCCAGGGAAAAGCCATTGTCACTGTGCAGGTGTGACAGCCATCTGCTGCCCGAGTTCCCTTCACTTCCAGGGAGCCACACACTGAGTTAGTACAGCCCCTGCAACTTATAGTGTAGGACGAGGGGCTGGAAGGTGGGGTGACTTGCCCGAAGACACAGCTGGTTAAGGATCCAGCAGTGTCTCCCCTGTTTCCCGGTTTCCAGCCCAGTTCTTGTTGCTCGGCACCAGAGTGTCTCGTGTTTGAGCTCTGGCTGGTTTGGGATGACAGGTGACCTGTGGCCTAGTCCCCAGCTGATGTCCTTGTCTTTGGCTGCGGCTTCACTGGCAGAAGCCAAGGGAAACCTGATAATCCTGCTTAGATTTATGGAGGCTTTTTTTAACGGAGGGGCTTGCTCCTCCTAGGCTTACCATCTGCACGTCCATTTCTCATACTTCACCCTCCTGTGTCTTAAAAATTTTAATTAGTTGACAGTTTTAAAAATATAGGGGTTCGACTTCTTTTTTTAAGAAAACTCAGCCGATATGACATCTCTAACCCTAAAATTTCACATGGTGTCAGAGCAGAAAGAATAGCAGCCGCTCCTTTTAGACGGAGGCAGACGGAGGGGGTTCAGTTCTACAACAGGAAGAAGACGTGAGTGTGTGTTTCACCACGAGGAGACACAGATGTCAAATGTGTACATGAAAAGATGTTCAACGTCACCAGCCACTAGGGAAGCGCAGGTTGAAAACACAGTGTGACATCATCACGTACTTACCAGAACAGCTAGAAGCAAACACAGTGGTGATACCAAATGCCGGTGAGGGTGCGAGAGACTGGGCCGCGGGGGAGAGTGGGAAGTGGTACGTCACCCTGGAAAACAGCGGTTTCTTAAAGAAACATGCATTGCCATGTGACCTCGCCATTGCAGCCCGGGGCGTTTCCCCAGAGAAGTGGAAACTTGTTTAAACCAAAACCTGTCCATGGAAAGGTTTATTTTAAACAAAAACCTTTTGTTTAAATAAAACAAACCAAAAAAAACCTCTTTCCACTGCTGCTGTGGAAAACAGTATGGCAGCTTCTCCCAAAAACAAAGGTAGAATTACCACGTGATCCAGCAAGGCCGCTTCTTGGTGTATACACAAAAGAATTTAAAGCAGGGACTTGGAACAGGTGTTTGTACGTCTGTGTTCATAGCGTTGTTACTCACAATAGGTGAGTGTAGGAGGCACCCGAGTGCCCATCAGTGGACGGAGTATTATTCAGCCTGGAAAAGGGGATTCTGACACATGGTATGACATGGATGAACCTTGGGGACATTATGCTAAATGAGCCAGTCACAAAATGACAAATACGGCAGGATTCCACTCATAGGAAGTTCATAGAGGCAGAAGGAGATCGGGGGCTGCCGGGGGCTGGAGGAAGTGGGATGGGGACACACTGCTTAGTGGGTGTGGAATTTGAGTTAGTCCTAGAGCCAGATGGTGGTGGTGGTGGTCACACCACAGTGTGACTGCAGTTAATGCCACTGAACCGTCCACTTAAAAATGGGTAAAATGGTCAGTTCTGTTATGGGTTTTCTACCACAGTTCTTTAAAAGAATTTTTAAGCCCTGCACATAAATCTTAGCAGCATCATCCACGGTAAGGAAGTATTATAAACCACCCAGGTGTCCTTCAGCTAGTGCACTGCTAAACAAGCTGGTACTTCTGTGCAGCGAGACACCGAGCAATAGTGAGGAATTGACTACTGACGCAGGCCAGCAGCCGAAGTGAAACTCAAGGGCATCATGCTTAGTGAAAAGTCAGTCCCAAAAGGTTATACTGTGTGATTCTATTTATGTAACATTCTTTAACAAAACTAGAGATAGAGAACAGACCAGCGGATGCCAGGGGACAGGGACGGGGGTGGGGGTGGGGTGCAAATACAAACAGGTAACAAAAAGTTCTTTTGTGGTGATGGGACAGCTGTGGTGGTGATTATACACCATAATGGGATAAAATTGCGTAGCTGTTCACACACCAGTGAGTGCAGGTTAAAAAAGATGGGGAGCCCTGGCTGGTGTGGCTCAGTGGACTGAGCACTGGCCTGCGAACCGAAGGGTCACTGGTTTGATTCCTAGCCAGGGCGCATGCCTGGGTCATGGGCCAGGTCCCCAGTTGTGGGCATGCAAGAGGTGACCAATCTGTTTCTCTCGCACATTGATGTTTCTCTCCCTCTCCTTCTCCCTTCCTTCCCCTCTCTCTAAAAATAAATAAAATCTTTTTTTTAAAAAAGATGGTGAAAACTCAGTAAGGTCTATAGTCAAGTTAACAATAGTGCACCAGTGTCATTTTCCTGTTTTTTTTAAAGTATATTTTATTGATTATGCTATTACAATCATCCCAATTTTTCCCCCTTTGCCGCCCTCCACCTGGTACCCCCCTTTCCTCCAGCAGTTCTTCCCTTAGTTCATGTCCATGGGTCGTGCGTGTAAGTTCTTTGGCGTCTCCATTTGCCATATGATTATTAACATCCCCCTGTCTATTTTGTACCTACCAATTATGCTTCTTAATCCCTCTACCTCCCCACTGGCTAGGTTTTCTGAACAGAAGAGAGTGACACATGAAAGCAGTGGTTTGATTTGGCTCAGAAGCAGGTGAAGGGCTGATGGGAGAGTGGGAAGGTCTGGAGGTGGGTAACCACCGAAAGGAAGGGATCAAGTGATCAGACAGAATTTGAGGCGGAGCCTGGGCCACTGGACAAATGATGTCACTGCCTGAAGTAGGGAAGGACTCTGATTTGGGGGCAATGTGCTCTTTCCTAGTGCATCCCCACTAGCACCTGCATTTCCATCTCGTATTTCCATCAGAATTCTTACATTCTTGTTCTCTTTCTGAAACCTGGGGGGGGCGGGCGGGGGGGGCACCAGACTCCTAAGAGGTAAAGACAGGATTTAATGACTCAGCTCCAGGGATCCTCCTGATCTCACTCCCTTGTCTGCAGAAGTGACTGGGGATCACTCACCAGTGGAGGGGCGGCCGTTCCCCACATACCCTGCACACCCACAGCCCTGCTTCCTGCCCGGAAGCTGCCTGCCAAGCTCTCCGCAGAGGGAGCTGTCTCCATAGTCAGAACTCCAGCATCGCGCTCGGGGCTTGATGGGCAGCAAGGAGTGGTGCGTGTCAGCTGCAGAATTTGGAGGGCCTGACCTCCTAACTGACAATGTTCAGTGTTGGGCTGTCTCTGAGGTAGTGAAACGACAGAGTTTGGGGAAAATTACTCTGAGTACTGAGAGAGAGAGAGGCAGGGCAGCCCGAGCCCAGGCTGAGCAGTCACCCAGCTCGGTTGTGTCCTGACAGCTCCGAGTCCTGTCGTCACTGGAGCCCCTGCCCGGCTCTACCTCCTCCCCCCGTCCCCCGTTCCCCGTGCCTTCCGGGTCTCCCTGGCTCACGGTGCTTACCTTTTCCCCTCACAGGCAGTCTTTACACGGAAGAGCAAGCTGCTCCCTGACCTGCTGGACTCCAGGCGCTGGCAGGGCTTCCAGCTGGACGAGTACCTGATAGGGCAGCCCCTTGGCAAGGGCTGCAGTGCTGCTGTGTACGAAGCCACCATGCCTGTACGGCCCCGGAGCCTGGAGGTGGCAGAGAGCGTGGGGCTTCTTCCAGGGAGAGGCCCAGGCATCACCCCGCCGGGAGCAGAGAAGGGGCACGCTCCACAGGCCCCCACCTTTCCCTTGGCCATCAAGATGATGTGGAACATCTCGGTAAGGGTGAGCCTCTCATCTGCAGAGTGCCAATCGGGGCGGAAGGGGTGGTGCTTTTTCCTGGAAGCAGATAGGGAAAGACAGATTCTCCAAACTCCGGCACCTGTATCGTTAGGCTCCCTCGCCCTCTCATGCAGGAGCGTGAAGCAGCGTGTCCAAGAATCACCTGGGGATGGGCAGGTCCTGATCAGCAGGTCTGGGGTGGGCCCGAGACCCTGCCTTTCGGTAAGCTCCCAGGTGATGCCCACGTGGCCAGTCTGTGAGCCGCAGCCGGAGGAGCAAGTGCCTAAACCATTGGCTTCTCACCTGGCAGTCATGGCCGACCAGTTAGTGCATTTCCGGGCTGCACTTACCAGCGTCCTTTCTCTTCCCCTTGACCTGCCTCCCTGGGGAGGAGGAGCCACACTCAACTCTAAACTCACCTCCACCTCACCTCCAGGTCGCAGGCTTGCTGGTCACCTCCTTGCTGTCAATTCTTGGAAGACTCCAGGCTTTGGGAAATTAAGTATATTCCCCCACAAAAATGAAGCTTTCTGTTTGGAGTAATTCTTTTCCTTGCCATTACATTAGGAGGGTTTAGAAAATTCATCCAGACCTGACATCCTTTCTCTCGCCCAGAGCATCTGTCCAGGGCTGAGGTAGAAACAGCCGTGCAGCCGGTGCAGGACGCGGAAGAGCGCATGCGTGCGGTGTCTCGTTCTGACTTGGGGGAGTAAGGCTGTTGGACGGCCGCACTTCCAACTGGGTTAATAGCTAACAAGCAGCCAAACCCTTTGCCTGTGAAACACCCAGTCAGAGCATCACAGCTGCCGCTGGTTAGGTGTTGCAGCCGCCCTTTCACAAGCGCTAAAAGACTCGATTCTTACAGGACCTCCATACTTAAGTTTCATGAGTACCGAGAGCTATTCATAGGGAAATGAGGAAAATAAGGTGATTTTCCTCCTCTGGGTTTTTTGTTTGTTTCTTACTGGGGGATAGGAAGGCTCTTGTGTGATTCAGCACAACTTTATCCAGGGTGGGCTTGTCTGGCTCTGGCCCGTCTGCTGAAGGGAGCCTACAAGGACGAGTCTGGTGGTGCCCAGACGCGCCTGTGGCAGAAGAAGGGGCCCATGCCCTGTTCATCTTGCCATCTCTCCCTGCCCTGGCGTCTGAGCGGCCCCAGTTTGTGGTGTGGGGAGCGTCCTCTCAGTTGGCATGGGTGACACCTCTGCCCTTTCTCCCGGGAGAAACTGATCTTGGCTTGACACTTTAGAGAGGTTATCTTGAAGGTCAAAGCCAATTTTGGGCAGTGTAGCCGCTCTGGTCCCAATACAAAGAGGGCTCGGGCTTGCCATTCTGCTTCGGTCTGTGTAACCCTGGATTCGTTGTGGATACATTCTAGGCCGGCTCCTCCAGTGAAGCCATCTTCAGCAAGATGGGCCGAGAGCTAGTCCCAGCCAGTCGAATGGCCCTGGCCGGGGAGTACGGAGACGTGGCGTACAGGTAAGCGCCCATCTGCCCACCAGACTGGCTGTGAGTTCTTGAGAACACGGCCGTCGTCTGTGTCCTCAGCACTCGGCACAGGGTCTGACACGACTCCCAGGGGACAGCGAGTGCTTCCTGGGTGAGGTGGTTAATGATGGGTTTTCAGCCGGTAGGTAAGTCACTTGGCAATGACAGTAGATCACCTGACTCCCACTGAAGATGCCAGTGGCTGGTTCACACTGGAGCAGGGGGAGGGCCATCCCAAAACGCTGTTTCAGAAAGTGGAAAAGCGACCTGATTTCTGATTCTGCCTAAGTAATGCCCAGGTGGAGCACTGAACTCTGTCCCCAGCAGAGGTAACATCCATTCCTCTAATAGCTGCAGTGCACCTAATGGTGCCGAGATTTAAAAAAAAAGGCCCTTTCCCCAGGAGTTCTCCACAAGGCCCAGGAGCCGGCTATCTCAGGAGCAGAGTCAGGCGTGGCACGTTCTAGAATGGTGTGTGCTCAGGTGCTGAGGGAGCCCAGAGGCGGTGTGTATGTGGCGGGGCCATTCAGAAAGGCCTCTTGTCCCCTCTTGAAGGCACAATTCTCGCTGCCTTTTGAAGGATGAATGGGCATTAGCTCGGCAAAGCAGTAGGAAGGGGGCACTGTTGTCAGGGAAGGGCAGGGGGACGGCAGCCTGGCTGACCTCTGCAAGTCCCGTGTCCACATGCATGAGCCGTGACAGCGGAGGCACTCGTGCCCACTGTGACATCTGAAGACCACCAGGAAGAGGTGGGCCTGCGCGTTTTTGGTGATTTACTGGAGGACTGATTTGCAGACCGAGTTCTGGCAGAGGCAGGAAGGTAGAAACGGGACTTACGGAAATGCACGGGGAAACCCCTTCCGTTGCTCGAAGGCTCCAGTGTGACCGAGGGCCTGTGCAGGCTGTGGGCTCAGCACTGCCGTCCTCTTCCGATTCCCCTGGATGTCAGCCGCCTTTGGGGGGCTGTCACGTAGCTGGGGCACGCCGTCTCTGGCACAGAGAGCCCTGCCCAGAGTCCGAGATAGTCCCCGCAACTCTCCAGTCCTTTACCCTGCCTTAGCACGCATCAGCGTCTGACCGTAATCACAGGCGTCTTTGTCTATTTTTTTATAGTTCTCATTATATTATGTTTTTAAGATTATTACTTATTTTTAGACAGAGGGGAAGGGTTGTGCAAGAGAGAAAGAGTTACCTTACACACACCCCCAACCAGGGACCTGGCCTGTGCCCTGACTGGGAATTGAACCGGTAACCTTTCAGTTCTCAGGCTGGCGCTCAATCCCAAGCCACACCAGCCAGGGCGATGTCCTTGTCTATTTATTCACCGTCCCTCCAGCCGTGCGATGCGCCCTCTGAGGCCGGGGCTGTTGGGTGTACTGCGTCCCCCACAGCTCAGGGAGCGTCTGCTGAGTGATTAGGTGGAAGTGGCCGAAGGTCTGTGACCTGAGGGTCTGGGGACATCCAGTGCTGTCCCAGGGAAGCACTTCCCTGAGAGCGCCCTGGGTGTATTTCTGCTGAGCCTTTGCTCACCTGGGGACCTCGGATCAGTCCTTTGTGTCTGGTCCACTCACTTCTCCCACCTGATTTCTGATCTTGTCCCAGGTACACGCATGCTCCACACACTGGACTCTCACTGCCCTGCCCCAAGGCACCTGGCTCCCCCATGACTCCTGTCTCTGCGCGGTTAGCTCTGCTGGGCTGCCCTCCCCACAGCCTCCCCTCCCAGGCCAGGTCTCGCTTCAGACACACCCACACATCTCCCCAGCACAGCCACACCCCTCCTCTGGGCTCCCGTGACCACTAGCCAGCGCTTTCCCAAGGGAACGATGCTTTGACTACTTCGACTGCACAGGACAGGGGCCCCTGGGGTAGACGCAAGAGAAAGAGAAGGCCCTGCACGGGCCGGGCCTGCCATGCTGGGAACCGAGGCAGCTCTGAGGACACAGCGGGCCTCTGCTCCCTGAGCTGTCTTGATGTCGCTGGGCTTCTCCATCTCTTCTCTCTGCCACACTGTCACTTCCTACCCTGCAGCTTTTCTGTTCCTGGTACCTTTGGCTTGCACACCCTGTTCTTCCAACAGCCCCACGCAAATCTCACGTCACCCTCTCACCAGCTCCACTGCCAACCACCAGGCCGTTGCCACGCGTCCTCTTTAGTGCCCCGCAGAGAGAATCTAGCTCGCCCCTTCCCTTTTCCCGCCAGCCACTGGATCTCAGATGCGACTGCAGGCTCATGGCGCTTGGGTCCGGGCCCACCCCTTAGTCCAGTCATCTCTAGTTGAGGGGCTGAGCTGGTACACAGCAGGAAGTCACGCCATCGAAAACACGTCCCGTCCCTCAGCAGGGCTGTGGGGGTGTGGCCCCTGGAGGGGGAGGGTGGGGACGGTCGGGAGGGCAGGCAGGTGACAGCTTTGCTACCAACGGTCTGTGTCCGTTTATTCATTCGGCAGTGGTTTACTGAGCTCACCCTCCACACCAAGTATTACTGCAGGAACTGGGAATCAGAGATTCTAGGCCTTTCTTAACTAGTACTACTGACCTCATGAGGTATGTTCCTACCTTCCCCCTTCGGCAGTAGAGACTGAGCACCAAGAAGTTAAGTAACTTCACCAAGGCCGACCTGGAATCCCAACCCAGGCAGTCTGGTTCCAGGGGCTCCCAACCAGTGTCTGCCACATGGGATGGATCGAGGGACGGATGGGCGGCTAGACGGACGGACAGACGGACTGGTGGAGTCATCACATATAATGAGTCTCCTTAATGGTTTTTTACTCTAACACCAGGCTCTATGCCTGGAACACAGCAGACCTGCAGTAAATATCTGAAAAATAAATGGGTGAATAAATGAATGGCAGTATTTTTTGTGGCCTTAGATTTTCATCTTTCCAACTGCTTGTATCTGTTACTGGCCTCACACGTTTGTCCCTTTTGGCCGAAACAGAAAATCCAAGAGAGGTCCCAAACAACTGGCCCCTCACCCCAACATCATCCGGGTCTTCCGCGCCTTCACCTCATCTGTCCCGCTGCTGCCAGGGGCCCTGGTCGACTACCCGGATGTGCTGCCCCCACGTCTTAACCCCGAAGGCCTGGGCCACGGGCGGACACTTTTCCTCGTCATGAAGAAGTAAGTAGCAGGTGTGTGGTGGGGCCTGGAGTGAGTGGGATTGGTCCCTGCCTCTGCCGCAGGGAAGAGGATCCTCACACTTCGGGAGATAAGGCCATGCCAAGGGCACTTTCCTTTATACCATTTTCCATGAAAACAGAATGTCATCTTCATTTAGAAGACTGTTCACCTAGTGCTTTTTTTTTTTTTAACATCAGTGTGTGGTTGCCTCTTGCACGCCCCCAACTGGGGACCTGTCCTGCAACCCAGGCATGTGCCCTGACCGGGAATCAACCGGCGACCCTTTGGTTCACAGGTGGGCGCTCAGTCCACTGAGCCACACCAGCCAGGGCTGCCAAGTGCTTTTAGTGCAGCGGACTGCTGTCCCGTCTCTGTGGCTGCCTTACCTGTTTGTTCTTCGTCCTCCTCCACCTCTGTGCCCCCCTGACGCTGCCGAAGTGGGCGTTTTAAGGCAATGCGCACCTGTACCATTACTGACAACACGCGCAGCCCCGGCTCTTCCTCATTGCAGGACAGTGGGTGGGGACGGAAAGCCCATGATGCTAATGGTAAATGAGTCAGTGCGTGCTAAAGGCCCTGCCACCCTCTCCACCAGCTACCCCTGCACCCTGCGCCAGTACCTCCGCGAGAACACCCCGAGCCCCCGCCTCGCCACCATGATGCTCTTGCAGCTCTTGGAAGGAGTGGATCATCTGGTTCAACAGGGCGTCGCTCACAGAGACCTAAAGTCTGACAACATCCTCGTGGAGCTGGATGCAGGTAGGCGCCTGGTGCGCCTCTGCGTGTCCAGGGGGCAGAGACTTGAGGGCTGGGAACATAGGTCCTTTTTCGTTTCTATGTCCTATTATAAGTTGTCTAAATTTAGCTCTATACACAAGGCATGTGCAGTCTCCCCTTCAAAGTGGAGGCTTTCGTTCCGTCTGTGGGATTTATGGAGTGGTAGTTACCATTTCCAAGTTCCTTTCTGTTGGGAATACTGTAGATTCATATCCAATCACTTTTTTTTTTTTTTAATTTATTTATTTTCAGAGAGAGGAGAAGGGAGAAAGAACAATGTATGGTTGCCTCCCACATGGCCCTCACTGGGGACCTGGCCCGCAACCCAGGCATGTGCCCTGACTGGGAATCGAACTGGGACACTCTGGTTCCCAGCCCACGCTCAATCCACTGAGCTACACCAGCCGGGCCCTCCAATCACTTTTGATATAGATTTAAAATAAGTAAACATGCAATTAAATTAATAGAGGAACTGGCTTTTAAAAGGAAGTCTCTGTGAATCCTTTCACAAATAACTAATTCCTAATGCACCTGTTCTTAGGTTTGGATTTTTGGGGTTTCAAATTCAAATAAAAAACTCTTAGGGTATAAAGGCCATCAGCGGTCAC
This sequence comes from Micronycteris hirsuta, assembly GCA_004026765.1. Taxonomy (NCBI): domain Eukaryota; kingdom Metazoa; phylum Chordata; class Mammalia; order Chiroptera; family Phyllostomidae; genus Micronycteris; species Micronycteris hirsuta. Next base: position 140,979 of record PVJI01001884.1, read on the forward strand.
GTGAGGCAAGCACGAAGTTGAGTGAATGATGAGCAGCCCTCCCGTCCTGGGACAGGTCCAGTCGCTGCCCTGTTCAGTCTGAGCCAGACGCACCCCGTTCTCCGCCAGGGGCTTTGTCCGGGAGCCCGGGTTTCCCAGAGGCACTTCTGTATTCGCGCAGCCGGCCTGCCCTCCAGCTGGCAGGGGAGCCCTCCCTGCTCCCTGGACCAGTCCTGAGCCCTGTGAGCCCCTCTCACCTGTGTCTCGATGGTGCCTCTAGTAGGGACACAAGAGGGCCTCTCGGGAAAGACAGAACAGCAGTGGCTGAGGTCTTCTGCCCCTCCCCAGACGGCTGCCCCTGGCTGGTGATCTCGGACTTCGGCTGCTGCCTGGCTGACGCGTGTGCCGGCCTGCAGCTGCCTTTCCCCAGCTGGTATGTGGACCTGGGCGGGAACAGCAGCCTGATGGCCCCCGAGGTGAGTCCCGGCGAGCGCGTCCTCCGCCACCGACAGAGCACTTGACTCCTCGTTGTTTGCTCACCTCCTCCATCTTTTAGGGCCCACTATTTGGCACAAGTCCCTCTCTTGCCACTTGGCTTTAACCTGGATCTCCCTCGTGTTCCTGGGAGGTGCGAGTTCTGTAGGCATAAAGCAGACAGCCCAAGCAGGTCCTTCTGGGTCTGAGCTACAGCTCCCTCGAGTCCTCGGTTCCTTGGGACAGAGGTCCGATTAGCCCCTGAATCAGGTGCCGTGCAGGAGCATGAATGGCTTAGAAATCCCAGCAGCAAGAACGCTCACCCACTGCTTCCCGAGCAGGTGTCCACGGCCTGCCCCGGCCCCAGGGCGGTGGTCGACTACAGCAAGGCTGACGCCTGGGCGGTGGGCGCGCTCGCCTACGAGATCTTCGGGCTCGCCAACCCTTTCTACGGCCAGGGCGGGGCCCACCTCGAAAGCCGCAGCTACCAAGAAGCTCAGCTGCCTGCACTGCCCGCGTCGGTGCCTCTAGATGCGAGACAGCTGGTGAGGTCACTGCTCCGTCGGGATGCCAGCAAGGTGAGGCCGCCCCTGGCTTGGCAGGTGTTTTGCGAGTAGAAACCTCAGAGTACAGATCAGGTTTGGGCAAGCACTCGAGTGACTGTCGCTCCTTTGTCTTACAAAGATAAAAAGGCCAAGTACAGGAGAACAAAATCGATTTTAGTACGCATTGGAGTAGGGGAGCTGGCCTCCAAATTAGAATTCCAGCAATTCAACTCCTCTTGGCTTCAGTTCCTTAAGTCGCTCAGAGAGGAAAAGATGCATATTTAAGAAATGTCCAATGGCGATGTAGTTTATGGAGACAGCTGAGACCCAGTGAGCCAGCAGACGTGAAGACGCCTATGAGAGCAGAGCAGTTACTGTACAGGAGTCTGCAGGCTCACCCACATACAGCTGCAGCTGGAGTGGTGGGTCTGGCTCAGGTGCATGCGTAGTGGAAGGAGCAGAGGCAGACCCGGGTTCCAGTTCCTGTTCGTCCACGTAGCTGCCCCAGGCCCAGCGTGCTGTCGTGACCACGGCAACGCATGCAGCTCCAGACAGTGCTCACAGCAGGAGGCAGTCACAGGCGGGCCTTCCGTAATGGGGAGGCCCTTCCAGCTGGGAGCACACTGTCCCCGGGCAACTCTGTCTACGTGGAAAAGCCTGGAGCACGGGCAGGGAGCAGCCAGCACGTGTCAGGAGAGAGAAGGGTGGAGAAGGATGTGGCTGGGGCCAGATCAGGGAAGAGCCTGGAAAGAGGACCCCGCACTGACGAGGGCTCTGAGCCTCAGCTCCCCTTCCTGTTGCAGAGGCCGTCCGCCCGAGTAGCTGCCAACGTGCTGCACTTAAGCCTCTGGGGTGAATGTACCCTGGCCCTGAAGGATCTGAAACTGGACAAGATGATTGGCTGGCTCCTCCAACAGTCAGCAGCCACTCTGCTGGCCGACAGGCTTACGGAGAAGAGCTGCGTGGAGACAAAAATGAAGATGTTATTTCTGGCCAACCTGGAGTACGAGGCGCTGTGCCAGGCGGCCCTCCTCCTCGACTCCTGGAGGGCAGCCCCGTGACGGCTGCCGCAGCTGACGAATCACTAAAAGAGCATGGCAGCACCTATGTCGTGATGGTCTGTGAATGTTGAGGGAGGGGCCGCGGGGAGGGGAGGAGTCAGGAGAAAAGGCAGCATGGAGGGCGCTGCTCGGTGGGAGAGATGGTCTCTGGCTTGGCAAATGGGAGGAACGAGTTGAGTGAAGTTCACGGGCTGTCACTGTTCACGCTAGCTGTGCGACCTTGGAGGCATCATTTGACCTGCATGGTCTGAGGTCCTCTTACCTGTAAAAGGAAGGAACTGGCGTAGACAGGGGTTGGCAGACTTGCCGGTGGAGAGCCAGATGGTCAACACCCCAGCTGTCGGGGCTGCCCAGCTCTCCTTGTAGCACAGAAGCAGTCTCAGATATGCAAATGAGCAAGTGTGGCCGGGTGACGATAATAAAGCTGTTTTTTGGACACTGAAATGTGAATTTCATGTGTCACTCAAATAGCCTGAATTTTTAAAACCATTTAAAAACGTAAAAACCATGTTTTGCTTGCAGGCCATACAGAAAATAGGCAGCAGGCTGGTTAGGCCCTCAGGCCGTAGTTTGCCAACCCCCGGTCTAGATTAATTCAAAGGGTCTAACTCCAAAAAAGCGCCGACTAGTCACTAGGCAGATTCTGTGCACGCAGGCCACAAATCCACAGGGAGGAGTTCCCTGCACCGGGTGAGCAGGTGCGCTCAGGAGTTAACTGCTGACCACAAAGCCCTACCTTGGCTCACGTTCCGTCTTCACGGACCTCTGAGGAGTTCGTGGCTGAGCTGGGCTGTAGATGAGGCTGGGCCTGCACCCCACTTCATAGAGAGGACCCAGGCCAAGGCGGTGCTGGTGGCGGCATGTCGCCTGAACTACAGCAAACGTCTGCACAGGTCAGTAGACTCAGGTGTCAGGATGGATAACCGTGCAGGCCTGAACAGCCCTGCGTTCCCGAACAGCTCGGGGGTGTTTCTGAGCGGGCATTTCCAGGGGCCCCTCCAACTACTGGATTGAGTCTAGCAGAGCTGAAACACAGAGGACATGGAGATTGACAGCGCAGTTTGTACTTGCCAGTTGCCTTCAGAGAGCTTTCCTTACAGGAACCGTGAAGCAGTAAATGCGCATTCACAGCTGCAGAGTACGTGTGTGCCTTGAACTGTTTGGCTTGAAGACTGATTCTCTTACCGTAAAGGAAATTCTGTGGGCAGAGATCAACAATAGAGAAGGGATTTCGCATATAATTTTGCACATGCTTTTTAGTAACATGGCTATTCCCTAAAGCAAGTGAACACACACTTAAGGTTCTTTTCAACCAAGCAATTGTGCAGGTCTGTTATAAAGGCAGGCGCTGTTACCTTAGGTTTCCCGTTTCAGTGGTTCCCCCAGGGCCGCAGTGTATTATTAACCTTACTTTGTCCCCTGAAAGGTTTGGAAACACTGTCATTTCAGAGTTAAAGTACAGTCCAGTCTTAGGCAAAATTAAAAGAGGCCACTTACAATTTCGTACCCAGTCATTACCGAACACCACCCGCTCCATCAGCAAAGCACACCGGGGCCAGGCGGAGTTTGAGGGCAACATTTCTCTTTATTTAGAAACGATCGCGACCGCACATACAAAAACACCCCTCAGCGTTAGGTGGAAAAGTCACAAAAACCACCCCTAGCTCCCACCCCCTGGAACTCAATGCCGCACCTCCCACTGAGGTAAAGGCTGTGCCACTGCCCCACGGCTTAAAAAACAAACACACACCACAAAGGGGCACAAAACCACCCCATAAGCCCCTCCGGCCCACGCTGGGAGGAGCCCCGGGCTCTGGCGCTCAGTCGGACTTCTCCTTCTCCTTCATGTGTAGGAAGACGATGCTGAAGAGGAAGAGGCCGGCCATCATGGAGAAGGCGCTGGCGTAGTAGGGGTAGGCCGAGGGGATGAAGCGCTCATACTGCGTGTGCTGCAGCGGCCTCACTGACACCTGCCACGGGACGGAAGGGACAGGCGGCCACTCAGAAGCCCGGCGCGGCCCCCGCTGGCTGAGAACGGGCCGCGTGGCCCTGCTTACCTGGGTGGAAGAATATAGGTGTGTGTAGCCCAGCCGGTTGTAATCCACTTTGAACTGGAACACACCGTACACGTCCGGCAACTTGAACTGGACACTGTACTTGCCACCTGGGGAGAGGGACACAGGTGACCAGGGGGTGTTTTCCGTGGCCTTCCGAGAGCGAGCCAGAGGCGGGACCCGTTGGCAGCTTCTCTGCGGGGGTGCTTTACCTTTCCTCTTCAGGAAGGTCCTCACGAAAGGGTCGATGCGGACAAACTCCAGCTGGATGTCGTCCCCGTCAAAGGGGACCCACTTGCCATTAGAGAGCTGCTCGATCACGATGCTGTACTCCTGAGATGAAAGGCCAGTGAGCCGGGGCCGGAGGGGGCGCACCCTCGCTCACGAACCCAGCAGGCACTCTGAGACTTGGAGAACCTGGGCAGTGACTGAAAGCCCCCACGTGGCAGGCTCGCCCCTCCGACTCGCAGCTCCCCCTCCTCAAAGGCCCGCAGGGTCTGCACCCAGATCGCACCCACCCCTGGACCTGCCGGGGACTCTCGGGCATCCCGGCTTCCACCTTCGCTGCTCTCTGCCTTTTCCCACGTTTCTTGCCTGACAGATTCCTCCTCAAGCCAGACTCCAAGGCCATTTATTTTGTGACCCCCGCTCTGAGCAGAGTGAGTCAGCGAAGCCCCTCCCACTTCCGCACCCCACAGCAAAACCACACCTTCCCTCAAGGTGGCCATCAGGACGTGGGCTTCTCTGCGCCTAGCCTGCCTCTCTCCAGGGCTGAGGTTAACGTATGCTTCCTTCCTCCGGCCCTGAGGCCCAACACAGACACGTTCCACGTATGCTCCCAAGCCTGGGCCGCCCCACGAGCTCTTACCACGAGGTCAGTGACAGTGTAGGCATTGGGCGGGGCTGCCTCGCCCACCCGGTGGTGCGCCACTGGCCCCACACGGAGGACACCCTCCTCTTTGAACACCCATCGGGAGAGGGCCACAGCGAGCTCGTAGTTGCCTGTCTGGGAATACCTGCAGGAGAGGACACGGGAGAGGCTGCAGCACCCGAACCACCTTCTTTCCGGTGGGAACACAAGAAATGAAAGGACGTGGGACGGTGTTGCTGTGGGTGCCACCTACTCAGTAAGTGCACGGGTTCTGAGACATTTCCCGAGGAGCCACTACTGGGAACGTCTGGAGTGCCAACACCAGCCGCGCAGCCGCAACAATCAAGTTATCAAATGATTTTTTAAAAAAGAGTATTTCTTTTTAGAGAGAGAGGAAGTGAGGGAGAATGAGGGAGAGGAACATCAATATGTGGTTGCCTCTTGCACACCCCCAACTGGGGTCCTGGCCCGCAACCCAGGCATGTGCCCTGACTGGGAACTGAACTGGCGACCCTTTGGTTCGCAGGCCGGCGCTCATTCCGAGCCACACCAGCCAGGGCTCAAATGACTTTAAAGCCCCGAAAGTTCTCAGCCTCTCCCACTTTTAGCCAAAAGCCATCCTCCTCCCCATCGAGTCCTCCCCTTCTGCATGGAACCCACCGCCCGGCCCCAAGGCCCCCAGGCCCCCAGCCCTACCTCTGGGAGCCGGGCGCGGCCTTCTGCACCGCCGAGTTGAAGAAGGCGTCGCTGAAGAAGTCGAGGGACCCGCTGAAGATGACCCGGGCGTTGTTCCTGGCCTGCAGCCCAGCAATCAGGAGGGTGTTCTTCCCCACTGCGTGGGGATACTGGGAACGACACGAGCTGTCATCCCAGGGAGCCGGGGCAGAGGACAAGCCGCGGGCCTCTGGGACAAGAGGGCAGCCGGCTAGACCCGAACAACCCAGGCCCCACCTGGGGCCGGAACCTGAGACACCCCCCGCCGCCCACACCCCGCTCCACCACTTCCCATCGCGTCAGCCTCAGCGAAGCGTGTGCTCCTGCTTAGTTCTCATCTTCAAATACAAATGCGCTGTGTCACGGGGCCCAGGAGCTGGAGCCTCGAGCCTGCAAAGGCCCCTCACCTGGGTGATGGGCTTGTCTGGGAAGAAGGAGTACGAGGTGGAGGAGCCCGTCAGGATGTCCAGTACCAAAGGGTTGTCGGGGTCAGCCACCATCCTGCAGGAGGAAACGGAACCGCCCGACTCTGAGCGCACGGGACCTGGGCCCCCTAAGGGCCACCTCTTTGCCAGAACGAGTCCTCCTTTCTCAACAGCCGAACACTTAGCTCTCCTCTCGCTGTAGCTATGAAGTTCGACTTGTCCTGTCGTGAATTAACCTCATCCACATCCTCTGGAGGAAGGACTGTCCCCACGTAGTCACAAATCTGGCTGCTTCCGACAAACGGGGCGACTCCCCCCTCCCCCAGCCCCTGCTGGCCCGTCCGTGCTCACTCACCCCACGCCCCGGAAGAGCACGGGGTTCAGGGACGACTTCCCAACTATGGTCGGGGCTTTGAGCAGGTTCTCGGTGTCGGCCACAATGAGTGTGTGCTGCAAAGGCACAGGGAAAGGTGGTGGTCAGGATGAGGTGCCCCCAACCCAGCAGTCCCTCCCGATGGCCTTGGGACTTCCAGGCTGAGCTTTGCTAGGAGGGACTGGAACCTGGACGGCGACAGGCCTGATTACCTGGCCGAGGTCTGAGACGTCATAGCTGTGATGGTCAATGACAGCTGTTTTCTCCTCATCGAACTCGATGCCACACTCACTGCCCAGCTCTCGGAGAGGGTCACCTGCACGGACCCAAGAGATGCCTGGCTGAGCCCTCACGGGCGGGCCCTGGGCCAGGCTACGTCACTTGTCCTGGCATCCCCGTGACTCCCTCTCCCGGTCACCCCCAGGGCCCTGCCGCGTCGCCAGGCCGGGCTCAGCCCCAGCTGGGCTGCCGGACAACCACATGGTAAAAGACGTCAGCCCTAAACCCGAACTGCTGAACCAGAAACACCGGCCTTCTCCGGCCACAAATACTCGGGGGGTCTGCACGAACACCCTTGGAAGCAGAGAACCATCTCAGCAAACTCAACCTGGATGGTTTCTCTCTTCCTTACCGCCTCACCAAGAACCCCCCAATACAGCTTTATAAAGCTGTCAATACTGAAAGGGAAAGACGAAACAAGACTGGCCAGGGGTTGTTCGTGGTTGAAGGCCAGGTAACGAATACACAGGTTCATTCTCTTCCTGCTTCTAAGTATCTTCAACATTTTCCAACAGGAAACAAAACGAAAATCGGCCCAATGCTTTGGGCTCCCCCAACTAGCCTCCCCCTACTTGTCTCCTATTTTTAAGCAAAGAGCCACCAAAACAAATAAAAACAAAAAACAAAGAGGTAAAAAAAAAAAAAAAACCAGGGTTCCCAGCCCACGAAAGGACCCGCATCTCGTTGGCGCTGGGGACAGGAAGGGAGGGACGGGATGGCTCTGTAGTCATCGCTCACACCCAGTGAACGGCAATTTGCCGCTTCCAGGAGAAGTGGCGGAAAGCACCAGAACCTCTGAGTTCTGACTTACCAATGTCTGAGCTGGCAGCTACCAGGACACTGCCTCCACCGTCAATAAAGGTGCTGATGGTCTCCACATTGATGTTGCCTCCAAAATCTGAAAGGGGCGCCAGACTCAGTGATCCAGAAGGCTGCTCTCCCCACGCCTCCGACACTGGGCGGGAGGCGGGCAGCCCACCAGCCACAATCGGCAACAGAACAGCGCCCTCTGGCGGCCCAAAGGAGACGGACATTTACGATGTCCACGCCCTGGTAGGCGGCAAGCCTCCCGTCTTCCACCATGACGATCCAAAGATAATGGCTCGAATTCATAAACTTTGAGAAGTATAAGCCAAATAATCGAACACCTGATTTTAGCTGTCAAGTGATTTGCACATTTCAAGTCACATATAACATATCTGTTTAGAAACACTGCATTATCCCACTCACATCTTGAAACAGCTTCACTCAGGCTCATCACCTGCACCTACAGGGCCAGTCTGAGGCTCACCCAGCGGTTTCCATGAGCCCATCGGCCGCACGTCCAAGGCGCCCGAGAAGAGCGCTTCTGCCTCGGGGCAGCCGGGGCCTGTCACCGAGACAGGTGCTCATCTGCCCGACACGTGCAGGGTGTCTTCCTAGTGACCCCGCAGATTTACATCCACAGTCGCCGTAACAGAGCCACTTCATGTGCCATTTGTTTTTAAAGATTTTATTTATTTACTTTCAGAGAGGGGGAGGGAGGGAGAAAGAGGGAGGGAAACTGATATGCGTGAGAAACACGGACTGGTTGCCTGCTGCACGCCCCCAACCGGGAACCTGGCCTGTAAACCAGATAAGTGCCCTGACTGGGAATCGGGAATCGAACAGCGACCCTTCGCTCCACGGACTGACTCCCAACCCACACTGGTCAGGGCTTTACTGGTTTCTTTCAGTGACCACCAAATTTCCAACATTTGTCATTGTGAGATCATACCCCTTTTTGGTCACTTTGGTCAGGTCACTACCATAAGCATCCAAAACTAGCTGTAAAAATCTGAATATGAGAATGGCCCTCTTTTCTGAGGTAATTTTCACAAAACAGACAAACGAAAGCATCTTGTGCCTGGGGCCCCAAGCCGTCATCCCACATCTACAAGCCGTCTGTCTACTCTCCCGCAGAGGCCAGGCAGGGTCCTAGGCAAGTCAAAAACAGCTTCTTGGTCTAGCACGGTGGCCCCCTTAGGGGCAATGTCTGAAGACACTTCTGGAGGTCACAAGGGACGCAACCACTGCCATCTAGTGGGCAGAGGCCTGGGATGCTGCTAAGCATCCCACAGTACACAGGACTGCACAACCAAGAATTATCCAGCCCAAAATGTCAAGTGTGTGCCCTGGCTGGTGTGGCTCAGTGGACTGAGTGACGGCCTGTGAACCAAAGGGTCAGTGGTTCGATGCCCAGTCAGAGCACCTGCCTGGGTTGTGGGCCAGGTCCCCAGTAGGGGGCCCACAAGAGGCAACCACACACTGATGTTTCTCTCTCTTTCTCCCTCCTTCCCCTCTAAAAGTAAATAAAATCCTAAAGAAAAAAAGGAGTGCCACTGTTGAAATGAAGACGCCCGAGCTTAAACCTAGGCAACCCCATCACCTTCCCAGGCCCGTTTCCCATCTATAAAAAGGGCCCTAGATTTTCTGGGTAGAAAGGACGTGCTATGGACCCTTCTTTGAGAGCCATTACTTTACTGAACTTGTGACTTGGGAGCTTCCTGATCCCACAGAGGGCAAGGAACCCAGTGGCACCCAGTGAAGGAAGCCACGCTGGTGTTCTCACCCCTGTGGGGGCTCCCAGTGGTCCCAACACCACAGAAGGGCCCTTGGAGCGGGGGCCAAATCTGACCCCGACCATGACCCTGTCCAGCAGGGACGGGCCTTCTCTCCAGGAGCACAGGAAGGAACTGCGGCAGCGTTCCCCAAGTGTGGGACCCATTCCACCAGGGGCAGACAAGGTGACTACGTCACGTGGGGCAGGGCTTTAAGTAACACTGAATCTCAGAGAGAGAGCGCTCCTCCATCAGAGAGAACGTCTCAGCGTGATGCTCGTCTGGAACACTTCCCTCACTCCGGCGAATCTCCTCTCGCAGGAGGAAGCCCGGGCTCCGAGCCTCCCACAGGGCACAGAGTCTGGCTGGAACTGGGCGCTGTGCCTGTTCTACTTACAGCCACCTGCCACTGCGAGCGAGGGACGATGCTGCCTTCCCTTTTCCGCGGTGAGACTGGGGTCATACTGACTTCCTTTTAAATGCTGCTTTAGTTTTTAAAATGCAAGTCAATTTAAAGAAAAATCGCACAGGCGATGTGGAATATGGCACAAATCAGGAAGGCGGCACTGAAAGTCGGCGAACCTTTGTGGCAAGCACCGTCGTCTGAGGCTCTCTGACAGGCGCCTCCCACCTGTCTTCTCACCCTCCTCCCTCCTTCTCAGCAATGCCCCCCGGCCCCCCGACCCAGCACAACTCCATCACATACGCCCCACACAGGGTCTGGCAGCTCATTCTGAGACCCTGTTCTTATCTCGTCACAGGCCGACCGAAAGAACTCCAGCGCTTCAGTCTCTCCGCCACTGCTCCGAACCCGTTTCAGAGTCCCAGCAGCAGGACTTTGGCAAACGCCAGTTAACCTGTGGAAGGCTCCTTTCACCGGCCCAGATGATTTTAACTTACACAACCTGGGGTCACTTCCACCCAACTACACTTGCCTCCAAAAGCCAATTCCAAAGGCACATTTTTGGGGGGAGCTGGGGGTAACGTGGTAAGAGATGGGAGCCTAGAGGAAAATATTTCAGGGACTTGGCTGAGCCCGACCGCACACCCACTACAGAAAATACAGCAGCTGCCCATGAAGTGCAAGACTGCCTAAGCTTCACCAGCTGACGGCAGGGACGGCAGTCCTGTCTTACCTCGACAGGGACATCTGTGTCCTCTGAGAAAAAGGTAAACGGAAGCCACTGAAGAAGAGAATGACTAGGATGCTTGCCAAGAAGCACAGCAGAGAGATAAGCGAAAGGAACTGGAGGTACTTAGTCTGGAGAAGAAACAGCTGAACAGGCTACAATTACCTGAAGACTCTGCCCGGAAGTGCAGTGGGCCTTCTTCTCCAAGGCCCTGAGGACTATCAGAAACCCCTTCCTCCTCCCCCTCTCCCCAAATAAAGTAGGAAGTAGGAGACGAATTCCACTTTAACAGAAGAACTTCTTAACGGAGTTGTCCAGTGGTGGAGTGGACTGCCCCATGAGATACTAAGCTCTCCGTCACAGGAAAACTGAAGTAGGAATTGGATAATCTAGTAGACATTCATTCTGTTCAACAATTCCCCAGCCCTCTGGTGGACTCTAGACGTATCCACCCAGCCTCAAATAGGGGGCAGGCCACATAGTCACCAAGATTGTTTTCAGTCTGCGGACTTTGAATCCACCTGAATTCTTTTCTTTTTTTAAGATCTCATGTACTTATTTTTAGAGAGAAGGGAAAGGAGAGAGAAAGACAGGGAGAGAAACAGCAATCGGTTGCCTGTCTCATGCCCCCGAATGGAAACCTGGCCCGCAACCCAGGAATGTGCCCTGACTGGGAATCAAACCAGCGACCTTTCTATCCTCAGGCTGGTGCTCAATCCACTGAACCACACCAGCCGGGGCTCCCCCCGCATTCTTAAGTTCAAGGGCTACACACCTCTTTACAGCACACTGTATTAATAGCATGCCATTTCCTCTTTCCGCACAGGCCAGCCCACTAGGAGTTCTTCATCTTTCCTATCAGTCACTTTCCAGAAAAATTCACTTCTCAGATTAGCAGGGCCCCAGGTTCCATGGTCTGTGGCTACACTTGGACCTACAATCCTCAGCTGTGTTTTTTAGAAAGGAAATGTGCCCTGCTGAGCCCACATTAGAAGTTAACATGTTCCTGTCACTGGCAGCAGCTGCGGCCAGGGCTGGTGACCCAGAACATGCCCAAGATCCAGAAGAAAGCGACAGATCAGTCCCGAGCCTCCAACCCCAGTTGTGGGGAAGCGGCGCAGCCCTTACCTTCTACCGAGGGGGAGAAGATGATGAGATTGTCGTAGAGAAACTCCCCGTACTTAATAAGGGACAGGCTGGGATCATCTGCGGTCTTGAATGTGAGTTCAAAGCCCCGATCTGGACAAGGAGAAAACAGGGAACTGAGGCAGACGGGACGCAAAGAGAAACCGCCGTTGCAGAGATCACGACTGCCTCCCGTCACCCCCAAGCGACAGGCCAGACCTGGGCACCCTGCTCGTGAAAATGAGTGGGAGGGAGGGTGGCCAATGCCCTCGGGCTCGGGGACCTTTCAAACCCCAGACTTTCACCCGCCGCCCCCTCGGACTCCTGACTCACCCTTCAGACTCTGAAAAAAAAGCGAATGCGTCTCCCGCAGGTTGAGGTTGTCCAGCAGCACTAAAGTGCGGGGACCGCTGGCGCAGACCAGACGAGACGAGGGCAGCAGCAGGGGCAGCAGCAGCAGCTGCGGCCACAAAAGGGACCGAGCACGGGCACCACGCTCCATCTTTCTACTCCTGCAAAAGAACCGAAGCACCTGGGCACCGGAAGTACCCTGTTTAACGTTGCCCAATCGCGGCTTCGGGTTGTGGAGTTCCACCCGGAAGTGATCTGGGAACGTAGGTCCGGGCGCCCAGTACCGCCGCTCGGACTATAGAACCCAGGAGCACCACCGGAAGTGCCCGGTGGTAGGCAGAACCTCTAAATTGTATTGGCGGAAAGGGGGCGCGCGTCCTCCCCCCCAAAGGAAACGGCTCAATCCTAGAGAGACAGCTCTGCAGGCGCGGCCAATCAACAGGGATCTTCATCAGTACGGTCGCGCCCTGTGTGGCTGTGCTATTGCGTCCCGAACAGGAGCTGGGGTGGCCGCGGCTGCCCGGGATCAGCTCTTCAGTCCTCGCTGGTCAAGGACAGGCTCGGGACTGGGAAGCAGGCCCCATACCCACCATCTCCAGAGAGGAAGGGGCTGGAAAAATAAGATCGGGGGCATTTTATCTTCTGCGGCCTCCGGGCCCGGGGACCTTGGCACGGGCCTGTGCTGCCCTGCCTGGTGTGCTAGAGACAGCGTGAAAAGGCAGTGGACTAGCCTAGCGATTAGAAACCTCACTGGGTTCATTCCCAAGCTCCGTCTGCCACTAGCCCTTTTCCCCGCGGGTTTCACTTCTCTTCAGGCCACTGCCCTAGGCTTAAAATAAAAATTGCCAGAAGCAGCTCTCCTACTCAATTTGTGCGCCTTTGGAACAGCCCTGGGCTCTTGGGAGGACTGGAGCAGGTTTTAAAGCGCTAGTGTAGGGCTAGGGTGAGCAGCCACTCAGTAATGCAGGCTCCCGCCCCTTCTAAATTGATCCAGGGTCAGAGCTCACCTCCGACCTGCTTCAGTCCCATCACAGGTCAAAGTTAAAGCTACCACAAGAAACTGCAAGACCCCCTCTAATGCAGACCGGATGCTGCCAAACTGTTGCTTAGGAGTCTGCTGCAGTTCAGGGACACCCAAAGGCTTTCACTCTCAGGTCCTCCGCGGCCTCATCCTCCTCTTTCTTAGTCCCTGCTCAGGACTTACCTGGAATAGGTCTCCAGCTTTAGCATGTCCTGAGCTTCCCCACCTCCTGTCGTTTGCTCATGCAGCTCTTTCTACCAGGAGCCCCCTCACCTTAAGCCTCCCCGACATTCTCTCTATCCTTTAAGGGAGCCCCCCCCTCCACCATGTTGCTCCCTTCACCAAGGGAATTGTTCCCCATGAAGACCAGATCCCGCTTCCTTGTACTCAAAGCACGGACTGCAGCCGGCCTCAGGTTAGGTTCATCTCCGTAATTACCTAAGCACCGGCCACGCTGCCCCAGCTTCTCCAGGATGTGAGCGCCTTGGCCCAGGCATGTGGCTTGTTGCATATACCACAGTAATTAAAACTCGGAGCAGGAATGACGGGCTGACAGAGTACCTGCTGTGCACCCGAACTTCAGACACTAACTCATTCCACCTTCACGTTAACTCTGTGGGGTGGGTGTTATCCTGTTTCACAGACGAGGATCAGAGTGAAATGAGATTTAGCACCCAAGGCCAAACCTCTTCCCTCAGAGTGTGAGCCCCTCCCCCAGCAGGGCTGGTCTGGGCTACCTCGGTCAAGGGGAGGGGTGTGTCCTAGGTTGCTGGGGTGGTCTGGGTTCCTTTTGGCCATGTGAGGTCACCCAGTTCCAGCGCAGCCCCTAAGGGCTGACAGAACCTGGGCCTTCTCTGAGCCTCAGCAAGACACGGCCTGTTTTCCATCGCAAAGGCTCTGCTTTCCTGGGTCACAGATCCTTTGAGAATCTAATGACAGTTCAGATGCTCTCCCCAGGAAAAGGTACTTGTACTCACAGCTGCAGGGAGTAGCAGAAAGTTTGGAGCCTGTTTGTTTTAAAGGCCTCAGATACTTAAGAACCTTATTCCAGAAAGAGCTTCCCCTTGGAGGCCAGGCAGGGAGGGGCCCCAATGACGCTGTCAGAGAATCAGGGAAGGGGCGCTTGTAGGTAAAAGGCAGTTTATTGGGGCAGCTTAATGTGGAGTGGCCTCCTGGGCCCCAGACCAGCCGGGAATGGGCAGCAGGGGAGCAGCTGCTTCAGACCTTGGGCGCCCGTCCTGCAGGGCTGCCCCCAGGGAGTGGGGCCACATGGATGGAGGCACCAGTTTCGGTCACCAGCATGTCGAGCTTGATCCACATGGAAGCTGCTGCCCACTCTGTCAGGGCTGTGGTGCAGGCCTCGAGGCAGAGCTGAGACTCCTGACCCACGGAGGCGCGGAGCAGCACTGGTGGGCATGAATGGCAGGCTCTGGCAGGAGAGCAGATGGAAATACTGACGTGGCATTGAGAGCTGGAGTGGGCCTTTCCAAGGATGGTCCAGCCTCCGGGGGCTCCGGCCCCAGGCAGAAGTGGGCTCTCTGGGGAACAGGGAGCACTGGAGGGGACCCTGGTCACTATAGGGGCAGGTGGGAGGAGGCCCAGCTGGGGCTGCCCTGCAGGGCCTGGCAGTCTTACAGAAGCCCAGGCACAGGGCAGCAGGCAGCTGCGTTCACAGGGGCTCACTGCCAAAGCTGCTCTTGCTTTTCTTACGCTTGGCCTTGGTGAAGGGGATGTCGAGGGACTCAAGGCGGAATGGCCGGGGCTGGGGCATTTCAGGGGCCTGGGCAGGTGGGATGGCAGAGCTGTTGTTGAGTGGGGAGCCGAGGCCTGGCGGCGAGCTGTGATGTGCTGTGGAGAAGAGGCAGAGGGCACCGGTCAGCCGGGAGTGCAGGGTATGGAGAGAAGGCGCTGTGTGTATACAGAGAACCGGCCCGGCCCCTACCCAGCCAGAGGCCCTGGTCCCACAGCTAGGACCTCACGCTCTAGGTCTCTGCTCAGGGTGAGGCCTCAGACCCAGCACTGTCTGTATCCAAAGGGTCTGGGCTGGGATATAGCCTGGGATCTCAGGCCAGACAAGCCTGGTTCAAAGCCCAGTTCCACCACTTCCTGCAAGTACGGCCTCACTTGGATCTGAGCATTCTGACTAAGGTAACCCCTCAGTGGTCCCAGGTTAAGAATGGTTTTTTTTAAGGAACAACTTTCCCATTTTCACAAAGTTAAGCTATCAAAAGCAGCCAATCAGAGCTTTGGACCAGCCTGAGGCATTCCTTAGAGCCACCCTGAGCCCGCCCGAGACGCCTGGCTGAGGCTGTCTCCTCATCTGCAGCGCGAGCACAATGCCAGATTCTCAACTGATGTTAGTTTAGTTCCTGTCCGACTTTTCCCTTCTTCTTCCTCAACTCCACCCTTTCCGTCTCTTAATAGCTGAGGAAACTGAGGCTCTTCATGAGAGACAGAGAAAGGGGTTTCTAACCCAGGCTGTCTGACTCCAGATCCACCCCATCATGCCCCTCCCAGCAGGCAGTGGGCCCGGATGGCTCTCAGGGAGGGACTGGAGGGCAGGAGGTGGGCAGGGCACTCACTGAGACTCTTCATGGGATCCGTGCTGAGGATCTGGCTGGCCCGCTTGGGCCGGAAGTAGTTACTGGCAATATTTTCACTGTCGCTCCGACTGAGCATCACCTTGTAGCGGTCTTCTTCCTGCTGAGATTCCAAGTCCTCATGGGTAAGAGCCCTTATTCATGCAATTCCTATGTGGGCCCCTACCCAGGGCTCAGCAGCCTCTGTGTTCCTGGTGGGAGGGGGCTTCCCTGAGCCTCACCACCCTCTCTGCTGCTCCCTGCCACAGGCCCGGACCCCGGGTGGGCTCGGGCAGATCAGGGCAGGGCGGTCCCCATCTCCAGCCAAGGCTCCACAGCCCATGCCCCTTCCCTGGGACTGGGAAGTGCCTCTTTCCTTCCTGCAAAACCAGAACGGGGCATCCTCCCAGCTCCATTAGGGGCAAGGACAACGCGACATGCACAAACACACCCTGACATAGTCACGGGATAGGTGATACTGTTCTCAGCTCGTGGGCACATGTGTGATCATTGGAACTGCAGTCTCTGGTTTTTACCACCAAGAACTATTCTTTTTCACCACTATCATGGACTGGCTTGCTTCACCCCAGACCTCTTCCTTCAAGGAACTATCCTTTCCCACTTGACACTGTCCTGGTGGGGTGATCATTTATAGTGCCCTAATACCACCCCCCCACCCGCCCAGCCACTCCCTGGCTACACAGTTGGACATGTGACCCCGCCTGGAGCAGTCACAGAACTACGTCTTCTAGACATAGTCATTGGTCCAAGAGTAGGCCCATGACCCAGACAGAGCAGATCAGAACCGCTTTCCACAAGCAGTTTAGGAGACCCTTCCTATTGGATCACTGATTGTCAGCAGCCATCTTTCCTGCCTTTCTCTCATGGAGAAAGCCTGCCTGAGTCCAAATCTAGAATGTTAGGGGAAGCAGAACCCTGACTGTGTGAGCCCCTAGATCCAGCCATGCCTGAAACTGGTATAAATTCTCTACTTTGCTTATGATTGTTTGTTTTGGGTAACTATCACCGGGAACTGTGGTCCCAGATTAAAAATGTTTTTTTTCAGGAACAACTTTCCCTTTTTTTTTTACCAAGTTAAGCTATCAAAAGCAGCCAATCCGAGCTTTAGACCAGCCTGAGACATTCCCTGCAGCCACCCTGAGCCCCACCAAAGATGCCGGGCTGGAATCCATTAACCGGTGCATGGCCTTGCCGGCAAAGGCGTGTTCTGAGTGGGTTTCCGAAATAGCTGTAGTGGTTTCGGGCAGGGGTCAGCAAACTACCGTCCACGGGCCAGATCGACCCCACAGCCTGTAACCTTTTACTGGAGCCCAGCCATGTCCGTTCGTTTACATATCACGTGTGGCTCTTCGAGCTCCAGTGGCGCAGCTGTGACAGGGACCGTGTGGCCACAGGCCTGAAATGTTACTGCCTGGTCTCCCACAGAAAAGGCTGCTGACCTCTGCTCTAAGGACGTATACTCCTGCCGTAACACAAAATGTGGGGGTATGAGAGTGAAGTGACGTCAGAGTCCCAATCACTGTGTATGGAGCCTTTAGGGGCCCTTTTGGTCCAGGGATGCCAGCTGGGCCCAGGGAACCAAATGTACTGCTGGGCCTCTGGGATGACTCCTGTCCTTCGCTGGTGGACCTGACCCATCTATTTCCACTCTGGTCTTTGTGACCATAAGGGTCTTTGAATGAAGGCCAGAGGCGGTCTAGGTGCCAACAGAGTTATGCAGAAAGGACCCAGGCTCAGGCCCTTGTTTTGATCCTTAGGGCGGGTAAGGAACTAGTCCAGTTCCCCATAGTAATACTGACCCACTGCGCCTCGGGGCCCAGCCCAGCCAGCCCCCCGCCCTCACCCCGTCCTGGAGGCCTTACCATGCCGGGCTCGCCGTTGTCTGCTGTGGAGGTTTTGTGGGCCGGTTTGCTCTGTGGGCCTGTTGACACTGTTAGGAGACAACAGAGCGGAAGTCACTGTTGCCCGGTGAGGGCCAGAGGGACAAGGTGGGCCGCAGCGCTCTCCCCAGATGGGGTAGGGGTCAGGCCTGGCTCAGGCTTGGAGCAAAGCGGAGACACTTCCGAGCCTGAGCAAAGGGATGGCTTTGGGGAACACAACAGGAGAGCTCAGATGCCGAGGAAGCCATTCCCTTGCTTCTGGGCAAGACAGCAGGTCGGTGGGGGCAGGAGGGAGGCTGCTGCCACCTGGAGTTTCAGCAGGGCTGACAGCAGTGTCCATAAACATCAGAGATGTGGGACCTGGAAAAACACTCTGACGGGGGGAGGGCGGGGGGAGAACTAGTGGCGGCCTTGGGGGAAGTAGCCGCCTACTGCCCTCTGAACGGGCAGAGCCCGCAAGGTGGCTGCAGGAAGAGCCATTGTAAGTCTGACCTTACTCAGGCTCAGCAGAGGTGGAGGGGTCTTCGAGATCCCCTATCCAACCCTTTCCTTGTGAAGATCGGAGGCCCAAAGCCCAGAGAGGCACAGTGACCATCATAAGGTCACACAGGAGGAGGTTAGTGGCAAGAGCAGAAGTTGAACCAGGCCTGAAACTGACCAGCTCACTTCCGTCCCTGGCCCGGCACCTCACTGCCACGATGGCGACTGGGGACGAGGCACTTACACCCCCTGCGATTCCATTTCCTCACAGGTAAAACAGGTGTGACAGTCCCATCCTTCACAGGACGGTTACAGGGTGAAATGACAGTGATGCTCAGGATAGTGATGAAATGTTCCAGGCACGTGAGATGTGCCAGGCACGGCTCTAGGGTTGTACGTGCATTAACACATTTTAAGCCACCCAGCAATCTTTAAGGAAGGTGCTGTTATTAATGCCCATTTCACGGACGAGGGCAGTGAGTCACACGGGGAGTGGTGCAGCCCCAGTCCCAACCCACATCTGTCCGACTCAACACACCGCTCTCTCGGGTCCCCATGTTTTGGAGTCTCGTGCTGTGTGTCCCCTTCACCCACAGGCAGCAGGGCGAGGCCCACAGCTCCCTGTCAGTCTGCACCGTGGCCAAGTGTGAAGGAGGCGAGGGAGGGCCGAGGGCACAGCCGGGCTCCTGACCTACTGGGAGGCTGGTTTTCACAATGACGGGCTCGGGGATCTTCCAGAAGCCGCTGTCCTCATCCCAGCAGGCCTCGCGCCTGATCTTCTCCAGGTTGCTGTAGTTGCAGTCCCGGCGGATCAGGGGCTGCACCTGCTCCAGGAGCTGCTGGAACAGCATGAAGTCGCGTTCCTGCCGGCGGATGGTGGCCAAGTAATCGATCTTCTCGAGCTCAAACTCTGACTGCAGATCTTTGATCTCCACCTCGGCCGCCCGAAGCTGAGAACACAGCATGACAAGCGGTGAGCAGGAAACACACCGAGACATTTCACATCCGTCCACCCACCCTCCCATGCACTCACTGCCCGTCCAGCCAGCTGTTCACCGTCTGCTCGTTGATCCACTCATTCATCCACTCTTACCTCCACATCTACCCGCCATCCTTCCATCTACCCGTTCGCCTCCCCCAGCACACCATCCTTCCACCCGTCCCCTCACTCACCCACCTCGCCACCCAGCACTTAAATGCGCACCTACTGTGTCCACGGCCCTGCAGACAGCAGGAAACGCAGCGCACCATCAACCCCCACTGCTGGCCCTCGGCCACTGCCCCACACTCATACGTTTTATCTGGGGGCCTG
The DNA here is from genome assembly GCA_004026765.1 of Micronycteris hirsuta. Classification (NCBI taxonomy): domain Eukaryota; kingdom Metazoa; phylum Chordata; class Mammalia; order Chiroptera; family Phyllostomidae; genus Micronycteris; species Micronycteris hirsuta. Next base: position 160,232 of record PVJI01001884.1, read on the forward strand.
TCAGCAGGCCCCACACATCACGACAGTCACCACAGTGCTCACAGATCTCAGAGAACGGTACACGTTCTCCTAAGGGGAGCAACAGGCAAAAACTCTCAGACTCCGCCACCCCCGCCTTCCCAGGGCCGCAGTCCTGTCGCGATGTGCCCGTCGCTGGACCAGAGTCAGACCCACCTCGATCTGTCCATAGTCTGGGTTATTCTGACCTCCTGCCCAGTCTGCCACACTGGCCCTGCACTCCCTCCCACGCACAAGTGACGCACAACTCCAACCGTAACCATAAGACTCACTGGTGCATGGCCTACTTCCTCACACACCACGTAAAGAAGGAGGTTTTAAATTTATGGGAATGAAAATCACATGTAACTTGCCCTGGCCAGTGTGGCTCAGTGGGTTGGGGCATCGTCCCATAAACCAGAGAGTCATGGGTTCAATTCCCAGTCAGGGCACGTGCCTGGGTTGTGGGTTCCATCCCAGCAGGGTGCGTATGAGAGGCAGCCAATCGATGTTTCTCTCCCTCTCCCTCCCTCCCTTCCTCTCTCTCTAAAAATCAATAAGCATGTCCTTGGATGAGGATAAAAAAATCACAAGCAAGCAACTGAGAACAGAGGCTACCTGGCAGGACACAGGGAGCCATCAGGGAGGGGCAGATCAGGGGCTTCAACTCAGTGAGTGAGGCTCCGTTTCTCAAGCTGGGTAGGAGATACACGGTGTTCATGGTGATAATCTTTATACATTTTTGTACATCTGGATCATTTTCAAGGATTTTTACAATAGCTTCGGTGAGATGTAATTCACATGTCTTACATTCACGTAGTTAAGAGTATGCAGTTCAGTGGATTTTAGTATTTTCAGACATGGGCAACTCTTATCCCAGTCAATTCTAGAACATTTCATCACCCCAAAGAGACCCCATACTCGTTCGTCATTCCCCATTTCTCCCCAACCCCAGCCCTAGGCAACCACCAACCCACTCTCCGTCTGTGGATTCCGGACACATTACATAAGGGGAATGGGACACTATGTGGCCTTTTGTGTCTGGCTTCTTCCACTTAACATAGTGTTTTCAAGGTCCACCCGTGTTACATCATGTATCGGTACTTTGTTGCTTTTCCTGCCAAATAATACCCCTTGGGTGAATATGCCCCACTTGTCACATCCGTGGCTGTTTTCACTCCGGGCTCTGGTGAACAACGCTGCTATGAGCATCAGTGTGCAAGTTTTTGTGTGGACACATTTTCCTTTCTCTGGAGTGTAACTGCTGAAGCATCCCATTCAACCAGCGGAGGACCTGCCGGATTGTTTCCCAGTGCGACGGCACCAGGCCAGTCCCCACCCGCAGAGCCTGGGGGCTGTTCCTCCATGTGCCCCGGCATTTGTCCCTGTCTGACTTTATTGGTACAGCCGCCCTAGGGGGTGTGAGATGCTACCTCATTGCGTTTTCCACTCTAAAAGGCGGGGTTGAGCATCATTTCACGGGGTCACTGGCCGTCTGTGTATCTTCCTTGGAGAAACCTGCTCAGATACTTGGCCCATTTTTAAATTGGATTACTTATCTTTTTTTTTTTTTTTTAGACGTATGTGTAGTAAGTTTTATTTATTTATTTTTATTTTTGGGGGGGGGTTTGTTTTTTTTAATTATTTGTTGTTCACTTACAGTTGTCTGCATTTACCCACACCCCCAGCCCCAGGCAAACCCACCTCCCTCCCTTGCTTCCACCCTCCCCCTTGGTTTTGTCCATGTGTCCTTTATAGCAGTTCCTGAATACCCTTGTCCCCATTATCCCCTTCCCCCTCCCCTCTGGTTACTGCCAGAATGTTCTAAATTTCAATGTCTCTGGTTATAATTTGTTTTTCTGGTTGTATTTTGCTTGC